>BQNB010094008.1:0-26223 GCA_026074375.1 Tanacetum coccineum | reverse complement strand
GTACCATGAGATTATGGCACCCCAGTCATGACCAACTAAGTAAACCTTGTCTAACCCCAACGAGTCTAGCAAGGACACAAGGTCTCCCACTATGTGAAACGCGGTGTAGCTAGTTGGAGAACTGGGTGCTTCAGTGTCACCATATCCACGAAGGTCGGGTGCTATGGCACGATAGCCTTTAGATGATATGAGGAAGAGCACAGGTGGGCCTTCCCCGAGCTCGGCGACGTGCATATTGATGCCATTTACTTGGATGTTTTTATGTTGTATATTTTCCATTTTGTGTTGGTTAATTGCTATGCGAGTTTGGTTTTTATAGGGTGAGCGTTGGTTTATGTGGGACATGGCGGATACGAGTGATTAAACAAAATGTTGCAAATTCTGCATAATATAAGGGTGCAAGATGTAAACATTTGAAGCATTTTTTTGAGAGTACGTATTCGAAACTTGGCGTGTTAAAAATCAAATTACAGGTATAAACGATGTACTGCATTAATGATAGACAGTTAAACGTTAAACGGACGATGTTTGATCATTAGATCACCATGATGGTAAATTGGTAATATATATGTATTAAAGATGTTTTTGTAATTATAAGAAAAACATTTTAAACGAAATTCACCAAATAATCAAATGTATGAAACATTTAAACAATTCTTCATTTGATTAGTATAGGTCACATAATCATAATGAAAACACAATGCCTCAGCTCCTAGTCTAGCATATTATCAGATGTAATCATATACGTAATTGCTAGCTAGTGAAGAGAGGTATCTTTTTTAACACTCGATCAATCATAAGTTGTACATTTTGTTATCATTTAATGTTCTACAATAAAAATTTTATCATAATTATTACAAACACACTTTATCAAAATTATAATCAATGCATCGACCTAATTAGTAGGTTACTTAAAACTTGGTTATAAAGTCATAAATATGGTTGTTGATCTCTTGTGGCTTCTCTTGGTTAATGAAGTGACCAACTCCTTCCATCACCACCACGTCTTCTAGGTATGGTACCGATTCTTTGAACCCACCGCGGTTTATGTACTCTTTTATTCCCGGGAAGTTATACGTAAGATCTATGTCCCCTACTACGAATTTCACTGGCACCGTTATCTTAGAACCCGTCCATGCTGCACATAACTCCCAGTTTCTACAATTCAAATTATATATGAGACTCCAACTAACGTGTTCTCAATGCAAATGTTAAATTATCAAGTAAGGGAAGGTTGATTTATAACTACTTACAGATCAAAACAACGGTAGTAATTAAACGGCCCTTTGAACCCTTTGGAACGATATTTGGATGCGCAGTAGTCGAGGTCTTCTTGTGTGTACCAAGAAGGTATGGTGTATTTAGGAGGGTTAAACTTCTTTGCAAAGTCTTTAGCCAGCAATGGTGGCTTAGGAATTCGTTTGAAATAAAATGAGGCTAGTAGCTTTTTGGTATCAACTTTTGAGAACTCTTCTTCCCAGCCAATTTCCTGTAAACATCGCCTTGGGTTATGTTTTGTACGTAATGGTCCAAATCGGAAAATCAAAAAGTCTAGCTATCGAGGAAATTTGTTACATGGGTGAAAACATGTATAAAGTTACCAAAATTATGACACGCATTTTTCATAAATAAAATGCCTAGAAAATGTATTAAAATTTGTCTACTGATCACTCCAAAGTCCAAACCTACTTGTTTCAACTATTCAATGCTCGCATGTTGTTTATGCGTACATCGTGTTTATGATGTCAAACGTCTTGTTATCTTTTCACGTTCGTATTTCCATATTAGTTAGTACTACTAAATGATGTCATATTCCCCAGTTAGAAACAGTCAAGAAGTTATATCCCAACAGATATAAGGTTACTAACAGAAGTTCCATAAATGAGACACCTAACTATACATATGAAACGCGTACGTAAGTGGACAAGTCTGGTTGGTGTGTTTGTGCTTTTAGGTCAAATAAATACATACGAAATAATAGATACAATTCATTAAGGTTTTCTTTTAATAAAGATAAAGTTAAAGGTGGCTGTGTAGCGATTTTGATAAGTTTGGCTTGTTGAAAATATATACTAGTATATTTCTTGATGTTGGTAATCTTCTAACTTAAAAAAAACGACGAAAATATACTATGTAAGTTATTACTTATGCTTATGCATACATTATACGGAGTAATTAGTGCATACTGGTTTATTTTAATATGGATAGATATATTTACTTGTACAAAGCTAGTTATTATATGCATCATGCATTCATGCGTGTGTCTAAACAGATTTTTGTCCAAAAAGAAATTATAATAAATAGAAAACAACCATTTTGATATTAACTCGTATAAACTTATGAGACAACATGCAAGAAGTAATAAAAACATGCAAGAAGTAAAGCTCAATCGGTAATCACCTGAAATCTACAAACGTAGAAATCATCGCCATAAACATGTCGCATGTAGTCCACTGGTTTGACCGAAGGATTCCTAGGATTATATACGACACTAAGGTTAACCAAAGCCTTGATCCGGTCTGGTCGAAAAAGACACAAGTACCATGAGATTATAGCACCCCAGTCGTGCCCAACCAAATAAACCTTGTCTAACCCTAACGAGTCAAGCAAACACACAAGGTCTCCCACTATGTGGAGAGCCGTGTAGCTTGTGGGGGAAGGTGGTGCTTCCGTATCACCAAACCCACGAAGGTCGGGTGCTACGGCACGGTAGCCTTTCGATGCTATAAACAACATTTGATGACGCCATGTGTACCATAGCTCTGGGAAGCCGTGGATGAAAAGCACGGTGGGGCCTTCTCCTATCTCGGCTACGTGCATGTTGATGCCATTCACTTTGATGTTTCTATGTTGTATATTCTCCATGTTTGATTTGTGTTCTAGGTTGATGTTGTTGTTCGGATTTTATAAGGTTGGCATGTCTTGACTTTTGTCGGATGAGAGAATGTGTGTGGGGCTACGTAAAAGGTGACATAGAGAAGAAACACAAAAGGGTACAGAGTAAAAAGTTGAGCTACGAGGAAGTAAATTGTATAGTAAATAGTCCAAGTATGCAATATATATAATTAAAATTCTTCCGTCCAAAATTTAAATGTGGCCTTATTTATTTACTACTTAAATAATTACACCGTCCATTAAAAGTCCAAGGCAAACACACTTTGTACTCCCTTTTGTCACCAAAAACATAGGAACGAAAATTTATGATGGATAGCTGAGGAAGTGTAACGGTGATTACAACATAATCGTGGTTATCACTGTTACATCAGCTTTCTCTTTACAACAAATTTTATGACTAACTTATTATAACAGTGATCACACTTATTATAAAAAACATATCACACTTAAACCTAAATATACCCTACACAAATTAATTAATAAAAATACTAACTCACACAAGTAAACCAATCACCCGACATTGATATAAACCGACTTCTTGTTTGTTTGATCCACGACCACGGTCCTGTAATGGGAAGATGTGTCCATTTGTGGGGTCTTGCGTGCCACAATTGAGTACATGACCGACCATTACGGTCGGTCTATGAATAGTATATGCGTCTAGTGCGTAGTGATTTATCATATTGGTTTTACGTTTAACCCCCGTTTTTTATACCTAAAGCCTTTGGTCTAATGGTATGTGGGTTCCCCACAAATGTAGAGCTTATAAGTTCAAGTCTCGCTGAAAGCATTGGTGAAAAATATTGTGAGATAGGTGTATAGGGTGTGAAAAATTTAACGTTAAAAAAATATATCTTTCACGTACTAGTAAAAGTATTTTGATAGAAATAATAAAAACTTAACTAGAATTGCATCATTAGTCAAAACTTGTCCCAAAGGTTCATTTTCGATTTTTCTTCAGCTAAGGGGAGTTATTCGATGTGCTATGTAGTTAAAATTACATGTCTTCAGTATTTTGGTTAGGGTGAATGAGAATTTTAGACTCTTAGCGTCATCTTTGGTGATGCGTTTCTATTTGATAGTGAAATGATCCAAATATAATTATTAGTTGTACTTTTAGTTTGAAATTTGTGTGAACGTAAGTTAAAATTAGTAGTTTTTATAGTAGAATGTTATAACGGTGATTGTGAATTGGGTAGATATGATGAATCGACCCTCAACAAAGGCCTTTTTATTAATCAAGACAATAATTTGATTTTGTTTGGCATGGAATCAAAGTTCTCATCATAACATAAAGAGTAAATTACATGTTTGGTCCCTATGCTTTCTTGCAAATTTCATGTTTAGTTCTCATTACAGAAAAATTACGTCATTAGTCTCTATTGTAACCAACATTGCACGTGGCCCGTCCATTTTGCTAACGACGGCAAATTTAGGACCTCACGCACGTATCACACGAGGGTATTACTATCTTTATATATTGTTTCTTGAAGGTTGTATCTTATATTTCATTTTTGTATTTCTTTATTTCATTGCTTTTTATAGTCCCCGTGGTTTTTATAAATATATTTTTTGTACTTCCCAATCATTATGCATTTGTTTTTTTTTCTTCTACTTTTGAATGTGTGCTACTATTGGTACCCCTCTGCCCCACCGAAAGTACAAATATTCCGTACTTTTGATGCTTTTTGTCTTCCTGTTTACAGTGCAACACAGTTTTTTATCAGTTTATGTTCCGTATTTTTTAACAGTTTAACACTTTTAACTTATTAAACTTTATTATTTTCATTTCAGATTCTGCGTTTCACAGTTTTATAACATAAACAAAATTAAAAAAAATAAAAAAAATTAAAAAAACCGAAAAAAGAGGGGGTACCAATGGCTTTTTAGGGGGTACAAATAACCAACCCCATTCATTAAACAAACATAACATAAGCCTTTGAAAAAGATATCAGATAGACAAATTTGCACGTTTTCCCAATAACATGATATGATACGACACAATTTTAAGAATACCTTATTAAAAAGGGTTAATGCCAAATATAGCCCAAAGTACAAAGTGAGAATGCGATTCTACTTTAGACAAAAGTTTTTTTTTCTTAAAATAGCATAGGGCAACTGGACAACTTAAGCAGAAATTGACATGTGTTTCTTTTTTAATATTAAAGTACAAAATTTTTAGACAACCTATTGTACTTATGAGCAACCTATTATACTTCTGGACAACCTATTTGTACTTAATATTAAAATAATGAACACGTGTCATTTTCTTCTTCAAGTTGCCCAATTGCTTAGAGCTATTTTAAGAAAAACCTTTTTAATGGTCTACAATCAAATTTTAATTTTCATTTTGGGCTATATTTGGCATTACCCCTATTAAAAATGATATTCATATTTTTCCATATGATTATTATGTAATTTAATTAAAGGGCAGCCGCCGGAGTTAATGCTGCATTTAATGCTCTTAACCTCCGACCGGGTTGACTCGTCGGCGACATAGCCGGAACCCTGTACCACCTCTATTTTGACAAATATAGCAGCGAAAGCTAATCTAGGGTATTACTTCATGGTTCAACAGACATAATCATAGAAAACGACTCATAAAGAGACGTTTTGGAAAATTTTGTTATCATTTATTTATTCATCAGAGTTTTTACAAAAAGATGTCCCAAAATCTAGAAACAAAAAGTTTGAATGATAACAATTTAGCCATCTTCAAGTCTGTGTCACTCCGTGCCATAAGTTGCTCAATTTTTTGAGATAAACATGCTAAAAAGGTCAACACAATGGTTGAGTGAAATTCATAGGTTTATGATAAACAGTTTGAATACAAGTTCAATAGTGGGTTACGTTGTTATACACCCATAGTTTGTAATAATTGCATATACAATTATCATGGAAAAACAGTATCATTGCCCTAAGCTCATCCAACCAAACATTAACATGGAAATCACCTTAGTGACATTAGTGAGGAATAAATATCCTCGTGGAAAGGTAACTTGCCAAAGTTACTCATTATTATCAAATATAGTGCTATTGGTACCAAAAGTATAGGCACATTAACGGGAGTCGTCACACCCCGATAGATCTATCCACAATATTCGCGTCACTCACAAGTGACTAATGGTTCATGATTAAAAAATATTAGCAGTAAAGTTGACTTAGGAAATAATTAATCAGGATAGCATACAGTTATAAAAACATTAAAAGATTTAAAATGCGAGGCTATGAACTCACTTTAACAAGGAAAATCTGATTGATGGCAAAAGTATATCAAGTGAAAGTAACGGCCTCGTCACGTAACCTGGGGTAATATGTCAAGTTTTAGTGTGATAGTTTATGTTTTAAAACTTCATAAAGTTTAACGTATTACTTTATTAATTTATGAAAATATTGTATCACTGTTCGGGCTATCATAATTCAGAGGCCATGTAGTATCGTTTGAGGAGTCGGGGCACTTTAAATCGTAAACCCAGCAAACTCGTCAAAACAAATACCCAAATGGAACTCCTCACATGAAATTCCCTAGTAACGTGATACGATAAGATTTTTAAGTTTCTTCAAAAGCTAGTCGATGATAAGTTACGTTAAATATATAACGTAATTGTTTTATAATGCGTCGATCGTTGATTAATAGCGATAAATTTATCGGGTTTTAATAAAATCGAGTCTTATAATATTAACATATATTTTTATAATTTATATAAAAATATTATATTTTATATTTTTAAGAATACAAAAATGGCAATATATACCCTTGGTTTATAAACTTTTACAAGTTTAGTCCTTTATATATATAGTATATATAATTTAAACCTTTAACTTTGAAACTTGGCAAGATAGGTCCTTATAGTTATAACTTTAGGAAAATGACATTTTCAGCCCATCTAGTTATAAATTTCAGAAAGTTATGATATATACCCCTTTGCATGAAAACATTTGCAAATTAAGTCCAAAATCCATAATTTTGATATTTTTTGAAATCCAAAAGAGTTTTGCAGGTTATGGCTTATTAGAATAAGCTAAAATAAGTCGAGTTTACGAGCCTATAGCTTATGGAAAGGGCGTATGAGCTTAAAAGCACAAAATGGGTGCGTATGGTTTAGGAAAACCAAAAATGCATGGGTTTGTGATTCAAAGGATCAAACAAAAGTTTATATAGGATCTTATAGAGCTTATGAAAGATTTGAAACTGATTATGAGCTTATGGAACAAGGAGAGGACTTACAATCTTAAAAACGGGTCAAAAAGGAGGGTTTTTGGGTTCGTACAACTTGGTGACGAGTTCTAAGGCTTTTCCTTCGTTCTTCTTGGCTTCTAATCTAATCTAGGGACCTTCTACTTCTTCCTTGGCTTGGCTTGGCTAGAACTTGTTTTGAGCTTGGTTGAGAGTTTAATGGATGAATTGACAGTGTGTGTTTGGTTCGACTTTATATAGGCAAGAAAGGAGTTGGTGCCCAAGTTTCCTAACTTGGTGGCTAAGTATTCTTGGAGTGGGGATCAAGGACTGTATAAGGTAAGTAAGGAAGGCTAGGAATGTAGCTTAGAGAGGTGTAAGGGTGCGAATGGACTAGAAGTGATGAGGTGGTTTGCTTGGTGAACAAGGGTAACTAGTAAGTGACAAGGAGGTGACAAGAAGCTTACAATGTGGTGATGTAGCTACTTGCAATATATGGTGACATGTTAGTGAGTTCATGGTAGTGTTAGGATGCTAGCTTGAGGTGCTTGAAATGGTTTTAAAAGAGAATTAAGGGGTGACAGGTGGTTTAGGGTTTTTAGTTTAAATTCGAGTTAAGGTTAGGATTAAGGATTGATTAGGGTTTAGGATTAAGGTTAGTATTAGGATTAGGGTTTAGGATTAAGGTTTAGGGTTTAGGATTAAGGTTTAGGGCTTAGATTTAGGTTTAAAATGAAATTAGGGTTTTAGGGTTTCGTTTAATGTTTAGGGTTTTAGATTAGAGTTTTAGGACGATTTAGGGTTTAGGTTTAGGGTTTAGGAGTCATGAATTAAGTGCTTGTACCTTGTGCTAAAGTGGTAGTAAGAAACCAAAGTGATTTAGGAGGTAAAATGACATAGTTTGACTTTCTTGCATTATTGACTTATACATTGGGCTTAAATAAGTTGTACATTGACTTGGAGGGAAATTATATTTCAAATGTTGTGCATTGTACACTTGTACACATGCTTGAAGGCTTACATATTCATTTTATATGTATACACTACATATAATTAGGGTTTTGATATAAACGTTAACGTTTAATGCTCGTTTTGATATAACGTTTTGAAAAGTACGTTAAATCGATAATGTACTTGGTAAAAATGATATTAAGATATAGACTTGACATATTAGGATGTTTACATGATATAAACATAGATATAGATGGCATTGGTAGAGGTTGCATGAGCTCGTTTACTTTAGAGATGCAAGTTACGTTGCATAATGAGATAAAGCAAAAATTTCCCTGTAAAAAGGTGGTATATATATAATAGATGGATATTACATTGATGAAAATTACGGGTTGTTATAGTCCCCCAACCTTAAAGAAATCTCGTCCCAAGATTTAGTTAGATGCCGGAGTGATGACAGGGAATGATTCAAACAAATTATGAATTGTAAGAGAGTCGCTTGTACACCAATCATGTCGGATACAAATTTGGAAAAATTCGAATGAACAAATTACGACTAGAGACTCAATTGTATGAAGGTAATAATTAAATGAAGAAAAAGAATTATTCGCACAAACGGTTTGAAAGAAAATTGTTTGTACGAATGCCATACAATTAAGCCCATTCATTTATAATTTGTCATTTACAAACAGAGGCGTCCCAATCCTTGTAACTGAGAATTTATAAATTTATAGTTTGGTGGTTTATAATTTCCTTATTCAAATGAAGAAGCGTCCTAATTCATTTCGATAAGATGATTATAAATCATCCTACTTAAGCATAAAACATGATATCAAAACGGTGTTAAGTAGAAGATGTTTCCTTGGTGGTATGATTTTCCAAAATCATGAGAAGAATAATGAGACATTAAATTGCACGACACTGATCCAGAAATCACACTTGGAGAATTTGGCATACAATTCCTCCTTTCTGATTAATTACAAAATTATTGCGTGTTCTTTTTTGTTACGAGAGTAGATGAGAATATCATCAATGAACACTCTCACAGATTTATCCAAGTATGGTTTGCACACATAATTCATGAGATCCTTGAATACAGTAGGTGCGTTAGTTAAACTAAAAGGCATCACTTGAAATTTATAATGTCTGTACCTTGTTCTGAAAGCAGTCTTGGGAATATCTTCATTCCTTACTCTCAGTTGATGATAACCTGATCTTAAGTCGATTTTCGAGTAAACACTCGATCCTTGAAGTTGGTTGAATAAGTCATCGATCCTGGGTAATAGGTAACGATTCTTTACAGTAAGTTTATTTAACTCTCGGTAATCGATACACATTCTGAAAGATCCGTCTTTCTTTTTAAAAAATAAGACAGGAGCTCCCCAAGGCGAAGTACTTGGTTGGATAAAACATCGGTCTGCTAACTCTTGAAGTTGGTTTGACAGTTCCTGCATTTCTAAAGGAGCTAATTTGTAAGGTGCTCGAGCTACAAGTGCCGCTCCTGGAATTAAATTGATTTGAAAATCTACTTGGCGAACTGGGGGAAGGCCAGGTAGATTTTCAGGAAAAATTTCTAGAAATTTCCTAACTACTGGTATGTCTTCTAGTTGTTTTTCGTATTACTTGGGATATGAAAACTTGACATCCCTTAGATATATACCTTTCAATTTTTATACAGGATATGAGGTTTAGTCAAGTTTTACTTCGATCGCCTCGGATAATTAAAGTTTTCTTCGTTGATTGGGATGTGGATGACTTTCTTTAGCATGATACTTGGATAACCAATTCATACTAATGATGACGTCGAAACTACCAAGTTTAATTGGCATAAAATCAATTTTGAAAGGTTTAACAAAATCAGGGTGCAACCTTGGATGACGGTAATATAAAACAGCGAGGTATAACGGGATTATAAATGTATTATATCATGAACAACTTGCCTCCATACTTTACATAGTCAAAATTTGACAAGTGTTGTTATTTATATCACACATCCCGTGGTTAGGTTCTAACAAAAGTTATAACTAGAATCTAATCTAGTAGTCCGAGGGTCCTTTGTTTCTGTAGTTTCTCGTCTGATGACCCACCTTGTTGCAAGTCTGACACCTAACAATGAAAATTCCTGTGTGATATAGGGTGCATCTTATATACCAAGGAAGGTTTCCTGCGTATCTTTTGTTTTCAGTATACTTTTTGTTCTTAGTCGAGGTGGCAGCATGAGTCCGGACACTTTCTTGCCTTTTATTTTCCTGTTGGTGGTAATTATTGTTACGGTTGTTATTACGGTAGTTGTTGTTGCTGGTGGCGTTCCTTCTATCATCAAACTTTTGTTTGTGATCATTGGCTCCTTGCACAGAACCATGCTTTAGTACCTGATCCATTAACCTCTAGGCTATGTTGGCAACTTCTTCCAGAGTTGCAGCAATACTATCAACAACTAATTTCCTGATGGCGGCCTGAGTAATTGTTGATGTTTTAGATGTTGATGTCCTTTTGGGAGCCATTCTATCAACATTTACAAAATATTAATGATATCACAAGTTATTGTCAAAATTTTCATACATAGTGGTATTGAAATCATTTGACATATCATTGTATGGATTCTTATTTTTGACACAAGTTCTAACAAAGTAATACATATCCCTTGGTATTACATTGCAGGATATAACGGAAAAATTTTGGAATTTAAGATTTCCATAAATGAACATTTAAACAAGCATCTGACTCATTAGATTCCCCAAGGACTGGTTTACTTCCCAGTGGTCGTGGTATGATCCATAATGAGTTATCTAACTCTGCAAAGATAGACTCATCAAAGGGGTAATCTGGTGGTAGTGTAGTTAACCTAACCGGTGATAAAGATCCTACTGATGAAGATTGAGATATTAAAATGGGTGATTCAACAGGAGTCTCAGTGTCTTTAGGTGGTGGAATCTCTTCGGGAGAAAAGAAATCTTGAGAATCAAACATTGGTGATAGTGATAACACTGGAGATGGAGGCACAATAGTTGGGGGTGGAATAGTAACTTGTGGTGGATTAATGGCATCATATGCTTGCATGACCTTCATATAGGGGTCATTATGAAAAAGTGAAAGAGTTGGTGAAGCTATTGAAACTAAACCAGATGAATTATTTAAAGATTCAGAAGAAGTATTTCTCGGTAAAGCTGGGAAATAGTCTGGGGAAGCCGGGATATAGTCCGGAAAGTTAGAGGAAAAAGCATTCTCAATATCGTAAGTAGGGTGGTTAGGAGAATACATTACTCTGTTAACAACCCAATGGTAAATAACATAAGTTATTTATATAACAGTATAATAGTTATGTATCTTTACATACTATTTGGGAGATGTAGTGGCACAAAGGACTTTCTTGGATGAAAAAAGAAAAGTAGTTATAGTTAAGGTTTTAACCTTGTTCTCTATAACCGTGGCTCTGATACAAATCTGTAACACCCCCATTTTGACAAATATAGCAGCGAAAGCTATTCTGGGGTATTACTTCATGGTTCAACAGACATAATCATTGAAAACGACTCATAAAGAGACGTTTTGGAAAATTTTGTTCATTTATTTATTCATCAGGATTTTTACAAAAAGTGGTCCCAAAATCTAGAAACATAAAGTTTGAATGATAACAATTTAACCATCTACAAGTTCGTGCCACTCCGTGCCATAAGTTGCTCAATTTCCTAAGATAAACATGCTAAAAAGGTCAACACAATGGTTGAGTGAAATTCATAGGTTTATGATAAACAGTTTGAATACAAGTTCAATAGTGGGTTATGTTGTTATATACACCCATAGTTTGTAATAATTGCATATACAATTATCATGGAAAAACAGTATTATTGCCCTAAGCTCATGCAACCAAACATTAACATGGAAATCACCTTAGTGACATTAGTGAGGAATAAATATCCTCGTGGAAAGGTAACTTGCCAAAGTTACTCATTATTATCAAATATAGTGCTATTGGTACCAAAAGTATAGGCACACCAACGGGAGTCGTCACACCCCGATAGATCTATCCACAATATTCGCGTTCACTCGCAAGTGACTAATGGTTCATGATTAAGAAATATTGGCAGTAAAGGTGACTTAGGCAATAATAAATCAGGATAGCATACAGTTGGAAAAACACTCGTAATCATGGTTTATAGCATGTATCCCCCTCGCGGGTTTATGAAAACATTAGAAGATTTAAAATGCGAGGCTATGAACTCACCTTAACAGGGAAAATCTGATTGATGGCAAAAGTATATCAAGTGAAAGTAACGGCCTCGTCACGCAACCTGGGGTAATATGTCAAGTTTTAGTGTGATGGTTTATGTTTTAAAACTTCATAAAGTTTAACGTATTACTTTATTAATTTATGGAAATATTGTATCACTGTTCGGGCTATCATAATCCAGAGGCCATGTAGTATCGTTTGAGGAGTCAGGGCACTTTAAATCGTAAACCCAACAAACTCGTCAAAACAAATACCCAAATGGAACCCCTCACATGAAATTCCCTAGTAACGTGATACGATAAGATTTTTAAGTTTCTTTAAAAGCTAGTCGATGATAAGTTACGTTAAATATATAATGTAATTGTTTTATAATGCGTCGATCGTGATTAATAGCGATAAATGTATCGGGTTTTAATAAAATCGAGTCTTATAATATTAATATATATTTTTATAATTTATATAAAAATATTATATTTTATATTTTTAAGAATACAAAAATGGCAATATATACCCTTGGCTTATAAACTTTTACAAGTTTAGTCCTTTATATATATAGTATATATAACTTGAACCTTTAACTTTGAAACTTGGCAAGATAGGTTCTTATAGTTATAACTTTAGGAAAATGACATTTTCAACCCCTCTAGTTATAAATTTAAGAAAGTTACGATATATACCCCTTTGCATGAAAACATTTGCAAATTAAGTCCAAAATCCATAATTTTGATATTTTTGAAATTCAAAAGAGTTTTGCAGGATATGGCTTATTAGAATAAGCTAAAATAAGTAGAGTTTACTAGCCTATAGCTTATGAAAAGGGCGTATGAGCTTAAAAACACAAAATGGGTGTGTATGGTTTAGGAAAACAAAAAACGCATGGGTTTGTGATTCAAAGGATCAAACAAAAGTTTATATAGGATCTTATAGAGCTTATGAAAGATTTAAAACAGATTATGAGCTTATGGAACAAGGAGAGGACTTACAATCTTGAAAACTGGTCGAAAAGGAGGGTTTTTGGGTTCATACGACTTGGTGACGAGTTCTAAGGCTTTTCTTTCATTTTTCTTGGCTTCTAATCTGATCTAGGGACCTTATACTTCTTCCTTGGCTTGGATAGAACTTGTTTTGAGCTTGGTTGAGAGTTTAATGGATGAATTGAGAGTGTGTGTTTGGTTCGGCTTTATATAGGAAGGAAAGGAGTTGGTGCCCAAGTTTCCTAACTTGGTGGCTAAGTATTCTTGGAGTGGGGATCAAGGGCTGTAGAGGGTGAGTAAGGAAGGCTAAGAATGTGGATTAGAGAGGTGTAAGGGTTTGAATGGACTAGAAGTGATGAGGTGGTTTGCTTGGTAAACAAGGATAGCTAGTAAGTGACAAGGAGGTGACAAGAAGCTTACAAGGTGGTGATGGAGATGATTGCAATGTATGGTGACATGGTAATGAGGTCATAGTGGTGTTAGGGTGCTAGCTTGAGGTGCTTGAGGTGCTTGAAATGGTTTTAAAAGAGAATTAAGGGGTGACAGGTGGTTTAGGGTTTTGGGTTAGGGTTTTTAGTTTAAATTCGAGTTAGGGTTAGGATTAATGATAGATTAGGGTTTAGGATTAAGGTTAGTGTTAGGATTAGGGTTTAGGATTAAGGTTTAGGGTTTAGGATTAAGGTTTAGGGCTTAGTTTTAGGTTTAAAATGAAATTAGGGTTTTAGGGTTTCGTTTAGGGTTTAGGGTTTTAGATTAGGGTTTTAGGATGACTTAGGGTTTAGGTTTAGGGTTTAGAAGTCATGCATTAAGTGTTTGTACCTTGTGCTAAAGTGGTAGTAAGAAACTAAAGTGATTTAGGAGGTAAAATGACCTAGTTTGGTTTTCTTGCATTATTGACTTGTACATTGGGCTTTAGAAAGTTGTAACTTGATTTAGGAGGGAAAAGATATTCAAATGTTGTGCATTGTACACTTGTACACATGCTTAAAGGCTTGCACATTCATTTTATATGTATACATTACATATAATTAGGGTTTTGATATAAACGTTAATGAATAAAGTCTGTTTTGATATAACGTTGTAAATGGTATGTTAAATGGATAATGTACTTGGTAAAAATGATATTAAGATATAGACTTGACATATTAGGATGTTTACATGATATAAACATAGATAGAATTGGCATAGGTAGGTTGCGTGAGCTCGTTTACTTTAGAGATGCAAGTTACGTTGCATAATGAGATAAAGCAAAAATTTCCCTGTAAAAAGGTGGTATATATAATAGATGGATATTACAGTGCATCTAATTTAATAGATGGATAATTACAGTGATGAAAATTACAGGTTGTTATAGTCTCCCTCCCTTAAAAGAAATCTCGTCCCGAGATTTAGTTGGATGCCGGAGTGATGTTTTAAAACAGATGTGGATACTTGGCAAGAATTTTATCTTCGCGTTCCCACGTAAATTATGGTCCTCTTTTAGAGTTCCATCTTACTTTGACTATAGGAATACAACTTTGTTTTAGTTGCTTGACTTCTCGATCCATGAATCTTTAATGGTTTTCCACAGTTGAGTTGTCATCATGCGGAAGTTTCTTTCATTAGAATGACATGGGATTGTTCAGATAAGCATTTCATTAGATTAGAAACATGGAAAGTATCTAATCTAGTAGTCCGATGGTCCTTCCTGGTTGTTCTTGTGTTCATAGATTGCATTCAGAAGACTTTCCTTATCTACTTGGTGACGAACCTGGATATCTTTGATGATTTGTTCTAGATTAGCAATCCTGAAGCGAGCCAGAGAAATCTTGCTGTTATTTCCCAATTGCTTTCTTTAGAGTTTAGCAATTTGAGCATGAGCCTTTTGAAGTTCAGCTTCCAGATTGTTAAAATCTTGTTGTATGATCACCCGACCTTTTCCAAGACCTTCTATTTTGTCTTCTATGTGTTCAATGCGGTCGAGAGAGAGTTCATCTAGGTGATTTAAAATTTCCTCAATTTGCTCCTCGTGACGTTCCAGACTTGTCTTACGAGAGCTTTCTCCTATCTCAAATGCTTGAGGTAGGGCAGAAGTAGAGGATGATCGGTTACGGCCTCGTTTCTTAAGTGGCAATAATTCCTCAGGAAGAAAGAATTCTTGAGAATTAAACATTGGAGATAGCATTGAAGATGGAGGCACAATAGTTGGCGGTGGAATAGGTGATTTTTTAGCATAATATGCATGCATGACCTTCATATAGGGGTCATCATGAAAAAGTGAAAGAGTTGGTGAAGCTTTTGGAACTAAACCAAATGAGTTATTTGAAGAGCTAGAATAAGTATTTCCCGGTGAAGCTGGGACATAGTCCGGGGAAGCCGGGATATAGTCCAGAAAGTTAGAGGAAAAAGCATCCTCAATATTGGAAGTAGGGTGGTTGGGAGAAGACATCACTCTGTTAACAACCCAGCGGTAAATAACATAAGTTATTTATATAATAGTATAATAGTTATGTACTTTACATACTATTCGGGAGATGTAGTGGCACGGAGGACTTTCTTGGATGGAAAAAGAAAAGTAGTTATAGTTAAGGTTTCAACCTTGTTCTCTATAACCGTGGCTCTTGATACCAATCTATAACACCCCCATTTTGACAAATATAGCAGCGGAAGCTAATCTGGGGTATTACTTCATAGTACAATAGTCATAATCATAGAAAACGACTCATAAAGAGACGTTTTTGGAAAATTTAGTTATCATTCATTTATTCATCAGAGTTTTTACAAAAAGAGAGATCCCAAAATCTAGAAACATAAAGTTTGAATGATAACAGTTTAGCCATCTTTAAGTCCGTGCCGTGTGATGCTCAATTACCTGAGATAAACATGCTTAAAAGATCAACACAATGGTTGAGTGAAATTCATAGGTTTATGGTAAACAGTTTGAATACAAGTCATCATAAACAGTAGGTTACGTTGTTATACACCCATAAGTGTAATAATTGCAATGAGTACAATTATTATAGAAAACAGTATTATTGCCCTAAGCTCATGACATCGAGACCTTGAGATAATCAATAATCACAAGAAGTTGCCCCAACGGGTGCCTTTGCCAAACACCCGCATAGTGATTCAAATGAAGTGCGTTTGGTTACCAGAAAGTATAGGTACGCCAACGGGGGAGTTCAGTACCAAATAGATCTATTCACAGCATTTGCGCTTACTCCGAAAAGTAATTAACGGTTCATGATAGTGGGGTCTTAATGGAAAAAGTAAGGACTTAGGCAATAATATATCATGATAGCATAGAGTTGGAAAAATACTTGCATTCATGGTTTAATAGATGATATCACCAAATCGAGGGTTTATGAAACATTAGAGATTTTAAATGCCGAGGCTATGACACTCAAATTAAAAGGGGGAAATCTGATTGATGGCAAAAGTATATCAAGTGAAAGTAACAGCTACGTCACGCAACCTGGGGTAATATGTCAAGTCTTAGTGTGATGGTTTATGTTTCAAAACTTTATAAAGTTTAACGTATTACTTTGATTTATTAATTTATGGAAATATTGTATCACTGTTCGGGCTATCATAATCCAGAGGCCATGTAGTATCGTTTGAGGAGTCAGGGCACTTTAAATCGTAAACCCAGCAAACTCGTCAAAACAAATACCCAAATGGAACCCCTCACATGAAATTCCCTAGTAACATGATACGATAAGATTTTAAGTTTCTTCAAAAGCTAGTCGATGATAAATTATGTTAATTATATAACGTAAATGCGTCGATCGTTGATTAATAGCGATAAATGTATCGGGTTTTAATAAAATCGAGTCTTATAATATTAATATATATTTTTATAATTTATATAAAAATATTATATTTTATATTTTTAAGTTTGCAAAAATGGCAATATATACCCTCGATTTATAAACTTTTACAAGTTTAGTCCTTTATATATAAAGTATATATAATTTAAACCTTTAACTTTGAAACTTGGCAAGATAGGTCCTTATAGTTATAACTTTAGGAAAATGACATTTTCAGCCCCTCTAGTTATAAATTTCAGAAAGTTACGATATATACCCCTATGCCTGAAAACATTTGCATATCAAGTCCAAAATTTATAATTTTGATATTTTTGAAATCCAAAAGAGTTTTGCAGGTCATGGCTTATTAGAATAAGCTAAAATAAGATGTTCTAACATAACAAAAGTTTAGAAAAAGGATTCGTTAGCTAGAAAATCAAAACGGGTCGTTTTTAAGGTTTTAACCAAAAACACATGGGTTTGAGGATTTAAGGCTTTAACAAGAGTTCATATAGAATCTAACAAGGCTAATAAAAGTTCTAAAACAGATCATGAGCTTATTGAACAAGATTATAAGCTTACTTGAGCTAAAATGGGTCAAAATGGGGTTTTTGGGTTCGTACGCCTAGATATGGATTCAAGACCTTCATTCTCTTGATTCTTGGCTTCTATTCTGATCTTAGGGACCTTCTACTTATTCCTTGGCTGGGCTAGAACTCCATTTGTGTTTGTGATGAAGATTTGAGGTGTGTTTGAAAGGGTTGATTGGATTCGGCTTATATAGGGTTCAAAAACTTGGTGGCCAAGGTTAGGGCTTAGAGTAAGGACCAAGGGTTGTAGGTAATGAATAATGAAGGCTAGTATGATGATTCTTGAGAGCTAGGAGGGTAGTTATGAAAGGTGGAAGGGTGTGGAGGTGGTTTCGGGTACCAAGAGGTGACGAGGAGGTGTTTGGAGTGCAAGTAATGGTAGTAGCTTACAAGGAGGTAATGGAGGTGCTTGTATGCTTTCTTGGTGACATGGTGGTGAGGTCATAGAGGTGCTTGAGGTGCTAGGTTGCTAGCTTAAGTGTAAATGGGTCAAAAATGAAAGAAAAAAGGGTGTCGGGTTGGTTTTGGTTTTGGCTTAGGGTTTAGGGTTTTAATTCGAGTTAGGGTTAGGGTTTAGGATGGATTAAGTTTTAGGATTAAGGTTTAAGATTTAAGATTAGGGTTTAGGATTAAGGTTTAAGGTTTAGGGCTTAGTTTTAGGTTTAAAATGAAATTAGGGTTTTAGGGTTTTGTTTAGGGTTTAGGGTTTTAGATTAGAGTTTTAGGATGATTTAGGGTTTAGGTTTAGGGTTTAGGAGTCATGCATTAAGTGCTTGTACCTTGTGCTAAAGTGGTAGTAAGAAACCAAAGTGATTTAGGAGGTAAAATGACCTAGTTTGACTTTCTTGCATTATTGACTTGTACATTAGGCTTAAATAAGTTGTACATTGACTTGGAGGGAAATTATATTTCAAATGTTGTGCATTGTACACTTGTACACATGCTTGAAGGCTTACACATTCATTTTATATGTATACATTACATATAATTAGGGTTTTGATATAAACGTTAACGTTTAATGCTCGTTTTGATATAACGTTTTGAAAAGTACGTTAAATGGACAATGTACTTGGTAAAAATGATATTAAGATATAGACTTGACATATTAGGATGTTTACATGATATAAACATAGATATAGATGGCATTGGTAGAGGTTGCATGAGCTCGTTTACTTTAGAGATGCAAGTTACGTTGCATAATGAGATAAAGCAAAAATTTCCCTATAAAAAGGTGGTATATATATAATAGATGGATATTACATTGATGAAAATTACGGGTTGTTATAAACCCGCTGTTATTCGGCTGTTGACTTTTCCCTAATCCGGTTTATTATTGTAGACTTTTCCCCGACCCGGTTTATTTAATATACTCTTCTCTCTCACGTCGTTTCTCTCTCATATCTCACTCACCTCTCACACATTTCTCTCTTATATCTCACTCACCATGGCTTCTATTTTGTCGCATGACTGCCTTCTGGATTCTATTTTCACTGATGATATATATGATGGAGATTGTTCTTCTCTCTTTCAACAAACACATCTCTCTCTAAAAAAAGATCTCACCGATCTTTATTGCTCTCTCTCTAAAAGCATAATATAGGTTTAGGGTTTGTTTTAATCTCTTCGTTGCCGCTAATCATGGTGTGTGGTGTTGGTGATCCGTTGGTGAAAGAACCGAGTTTGAAAGGGTTATTTGCATTCAGTTATAAAAAACAATGTTTATTGTGGCAGGTTGTGATGAGTTTCAACGACTTTCATAAAGATAAGACCATCCGTATCTTGGCGAGGCGACCTATTATGGCCACAGCCATTGGCAGACGTGTCCTCTTTAATCTGCTGTTAGCTTATGTCAGCCTCTTATATATTGCTCGCTTATGCTTACACCGTTGTTGGCTGATTCTGGGCTAATGGTTGCTTAATTTATGTTTGGTTTGTAAGCGTTCCCCTTGCTGACTAAATTTCATAGTAGCTATTTTGGTGGTTTGTTGTATGTGTTTGGTGCCTGTTTTTTGTTAATGTATATGTGTCGTAAACAATAGGTATGGACACGTACCCATCATGTGTATGAAATTTTGGATTGTCTAGTGTATGTTAATGGTTGCAAATGTGTGTCGTTACTTGCTGAAATTTAGTGTCATTTAGTATATGTTATTGGCTGCAAACGTGTGCCATTTCTTGTTGAAATTTGGGGTTGTTTAGTGTATGTTAATGCCTATAAACGTATGTCATTGCTTGCTAAAATTTTAGGTCTTTTGGTATATGTTAATGGCCGCAAACGTGTGTCATTACTTGCCGAAGTTTGGTTTCATTTAGTGTATGTTAATGGCAGCAAATGTGTGTCGTTGCTTGCTAAAATTTACAGAAGTTTAGTGTATGTTATTGGCTGAAAACATGTGTCATTGCTTGATGAAATTTAGGGTTGTTTAGTGTATGTTAATGGCCGCAAATGTGTGTCATTACTTGCTAAAATTTAGGGTTGCTTAGTGTTTGTTAATGGCTGCAAATGTGTCGTTACCGTTACCTACTGAAATTTAGTGTCGTTTAGTGTATGTATTGGCTGCAAACATGTGTCATTCTTTGCTGAAATTTGTGGTCGTTTGGTGTATGTTAATGGCTGCAAACATGTGTCTTGCTTGCTAAAATTTTAGGTCTTTTGTTATATGTTAATGGCCGAAAACGTGTCGTTACTTGCTAAAGTTTAGGGTCGTTTAGTGTATGTTATTGGCTGCAAACATGTGTCATTCCTTGATGAAATTTATGGTCGTTTAGTGTATGCTAATGGCTGCAAATGTGTGTTGTTACTTGCTGAAATTTAGGGTCGTTTAGTGTATTTTAATGGCTGCAAATGTGTGCCGTTTCTTACTGAAATTTAGTGTCATTTAGTGTATGTTATTGGGCGCAAACATGTGTCATTTCTGGCTGAAATTTGGTGATGTTTAGTGTGTGTTGATGGCTGCAAACGTGTGTTAAATATCAATGTATTTTTTATATTTGTTTAAGTTTTATTTTTTCATTCTTTTTGTTATTCAGGTAATTGATATATTTCGAGACCTGACTTGACATGGATCAAAATGTTGATAGTCTTTTAACTTTGTGAAAAGTGGAAGGATGGCAGAGAGCGAGTTGCTCACCTCAGCAACCTCCACAAGCGCACATAGACCATGGATTTAGAATGATGGTAATATCGGTTGTCATACTTATAATTTTCTATTTTGCGACTAGAACGGTGGTGATATGAGTTGTAACAAGCTGTGATGACTGCGAAAGGCCTCGACAAACTAAGATCGTCCGGGGTTTGGCAGGGCAACTTATTACGGTTGCAGCCATGGTGGGTGCATCCTCTTTGTCGATTGTTAGCCTATATGAGCCTCATGTACCGCAACGTACACAATTCTTACATCGTTGTTTGATATCTGATATGGAGACGTATAGGGTCGGCGCCGCGTTAAACCAACGCTAACAGGGCATCATTCTTTAATTGTATGGTTTTATAATGTTGGGTTCAGATATAATATGTTGTGCGAGGTTGACAATATGGTGCTGATCACGTGGGCCGATCATATGTTTGAGTGTTAACATATTGTATATTGTGTAGTACTAGCAGAACTGAGATTGCATCTAAGACCCTAGATGGTTTTTCTATATGGTATACACACGTAAGAGAGTGGAAACCTCACTGTTATATATTATGTAATTTAATTAAAGGGCAGCCGCTGGAGTTAATGATGCATTTAATGTTCTTAACCTTCGACCGGGTCGACCCACCGACGACATAGTCGTAACTTGCGACTGCCGTTTTATTTTATTATTATACCCGAACTGTTTACTACATCCCTGACTGGGTTTATGAATAACTCTTCCCTCGCTCTCCTCAACGTCGTTTCTCTCTCAAAGTATCACATTACCTCTAACACGCAACTCACACACCATGGCTATCTCTTTTTATTTTTGTCGCATGGCTGCCATCTGGATTCCATTTTCACTGATGATATATATGATGTGGATTGTTCTTCTCTGACTGAGATGTTGATGGTCTTTTAACTTTACGGAAAGTAGAAGGATGGCAGAGAGCGAGTTGCTCACCTCATCAACCTCCACAGGCGCACACAGACCATGGATTTAGAATGATGGTAATATCGGTTGTCATACTTATAATTTTCTATTCTGTTACTAGAATGATAGTGATATGAGTTGTAACAGGCTGTGATGACTGTGAAAGGCCTTGACAAACTAAGATCGTCCAAGACTTGACAAGGAAACTTATTATGGTTGCATCCATGGTGGATGCATCCTCTTTGTTGATTGTTAGCCTATCTGAGCCTCATGTACCACAACGTACATACTTCTTGCAGCTTTGTTTGATATCTGATATGGGGGCGTATGGGGACAAAGCCGTGTCAAACCAACGCTAACAGATCATCATTCTTTATAATTGTATGGTTTTATAATGTTAGGTTCAGATATAATATGTTGTGCGAGGTTTATAATATGGTGTTGATCACGTGGGCTGATCACATGTTTGGGTATTGACATATGGTATTTTGTGTAGTACTAGCAGATTTGAGATTGAGTCTAAGACCCTAGACGATTTTTCTATATGGTATATACACGTAAGAGAGTGGAGACCTCACTGATTGAGGTTTCTGTGCGACTAGAATGATGGTAATATCAGTTGTAAGAGCGGCGTACTGCTATGTGATCCAAACACTATGTTTTTGGAAATTAGGTCTTAACCTTTACCAAATCCGATATGTTGGCGGTACCTTTTTTGTATTTAGCCCCTTTTGTATGAAAAAACAAAGGCAATGATGATAATTTTATGCATTCGTGTTTGTGGTACACAGTTGCCTATATCTTGGCTGGGCAACCATGTTTACACGACGGTTGCAGCCATGATAGGTATTCTGTGGTGCCGTCGCGGTTGCGGACTTGAGCCTCTCAAATTCATAACATACTGCCGGCATTGGGTGGCGTAAATATACTGCTTTTATTCCGTAAAAAGAATGTGACGGTGTCCATGTTAGGTCCTTACTATGAAACAATAGTTTCTTTAAGTTGCTTGGAGTATATTTTCGTCAAATAATTTGTTTAGGGTTATTGCAGATTAACTAATGGAAACAATCAAAAAGATGGAGAACATGACGTGGAAGATTCAAGCTAAAAAAAGTTTTGATTCTAGGGAGTTGTTCTTCTTAACCTTTTGGTCGGGACAGAGGGCCAGAATAATTTGGTCATCTTTTGTGGGAAGATCTCGCAACTGGGATGTTAGATCTAATACTTTGTCTCCTGAAGGTGATATAAGTTTAACAAGTTTTGTAGCTTCGGCTTTCATGTAAGCGTTATTTTTAGTGATTTTTTTACATTGATGTTTCTTACAGGTGCAATGTCACAGTATCGCGATCGTGGAAACAACAACCTAAATAATGCAAACATTGTTGTAGGAAAAAGCTGGTAAGTGTCATCTGTGAAATAGAAATGAGGGATTCAAAAGTGTCCTTCCCGCAGGTTATCTGATGTTTGCATTCTTTTATACCTGTTTTGGGACGATTGGGATTCATGGTAGTATTTATTTCGCGGAAGAATGGGAAAGAAAAGTTAAGTCAATACCCCTATATGTTTGTTAGATGATCTCCATGTTATTTTGATCCACCTTAATTCGGGTCATTAGTTAGATTATAAATATTGAGTATGTAAAATCTTAAGTGTAGGGGTATGTGTTATAAACCCCAAGTGATGTATTATGTTATTCAAAAAAAAGAAAAGAAAAAGAAAGAGATTGATGTAGAGTTGTGTAGAGTTTGTAGATTTTCGTTCGAGTCTTGGCTTAGCAACCAAACCAACGTGTATTCGTTTAAATAATTAGCTAACCCTTCCACTTCAAATTCACCCAAAGCTACCCAAATGTATCCTATTCGTTTCTGTTTTCATTATATGTTATCTTACACCTACACGCCACAACCCTTTGAAAAGACCTCTTAGATAGTAATAAATAATGCTTACGCCTAGCGGTGGAGGTTTGATCCTTTACCAAGCCTATGGTAATTTATATGCTATGACAGGTAATGAGTGTTGATTTTCCGTTTCCCCATTATGTTATAATTTATTATACACCCGAGAGAAAGAGAGAATCCCAAACACTTATGTTAGGTGCTAGTATATACTTTTCGTGCTTTTAATTACAAGGTATAGAAGGTTGTGTTGTAAAATACTTTTAAAAAGTAGGTTAAATAACCATAATACTGCTATTGTCTAGGTAGAAAAGCACATTTTCTTGAGGCCTAGCAAATCCCAAGTGTAGGGGTATTTGATGAGGTGTCATTCTATACACTTTTTGAGGTGTCATTTTATACAATATTGTAGGGTCCTTTAACCTCATAAATCATGTAAATATGTCCAGATTATGTGCTAAATCGTTTGTTTTCATGTTTTTAGCACTTGGATGACTTTTGGAGGAAATACACGTGACTTAGGCTCACTTGGAGAAGAAACGGACAAGACTACGACTCTGCACCAAATCCTTGAAGAAGTTGTGCATACAGAGTGTGGAGACGGCGTTGCGAGTTTTAAGCGACGGCGTCAGGACGTTTGAAGTGATGGCGTCAAAGATCTGGTGACGGCGTCAAAACGTGGCCGACCTAAAGAAACCCCAGAAGATTTTGTGTCACGAGATTGAGAATATCATTTCACTTGCGAGCGAAGTACCAGATATTGTTTTGGTCATAACTCCTTTATACGAACTCAGATTTCGACGATTCAACAACCCACGCGATCGCAATGAGAAAATATACAACTATGCGAAAAATAACGCTGTAATGACATCGGGGTTTTTGGCGACGGCGTCGAGATTTCCAACATAGGGTTCTCCTATAAATATAGCCTCATAACTTCGTTTTTATCAAGCCCCCAACCCTAAGTCTGATTCTGGGGTTTGGGTAGGTGTTTTTCTAAAAACTTAGAAGACCTAATTCAATCCATAAACATCTTGTAATGGTTTGATTATCATATCTATCTTAATTCATGTCTTTAATTCCTTTTGTTGATTATGATTTCTCTTGGTTGAGTATGTTTGGCTAATTCATCTAGTATTTATTTAGGATTGCATGAACCTTGTCATTAATTGATTAGATCTTGTTGTTTGTGACAGATTCAATGAGTCTAATTGACTATAGTTTATAATTCTTGTTTCTTATTGCTTTTTGTTGATGGATGTGTGCGTTAGGCTCTAGAAAATCAACTTTTGTCTGTATCGCTGTTGATATGTCTAGCGAAACGTGATTGTGTAGAAAAGATACCATGGATAATAGTCTTCATACTACCTTACCCCTTATATGGTTAATCCCTCTTAAGATATTTCAATTGCATGTAATATACTCTTAGGGGCCTTGTAATAGTCTTCATACAACCTTACTTGTGTGTTGCCCTAACGGAATATTACATAGATGGCGGGTTCGTGTAATCCGTTCATGAATTAGGAAATACTTACACATTACATCTCAAGTGTGACAAAGCAATAGGTAGAATTGGATAGATAGCAAGAAGTAGTGCATCCTAGGTGAATACGCTTCATTGTATAATTGTTATTTAGTTTATTGGTAATTAATTAGCTTAAAACTAAAACCTCTCTAAAACCAGGATTTACTTGCTTTCATTAAATATAAAAACACAAAAAGAATCTTCCTTCAACCCTTAGACCTTAGTGAACATTTGATTCGGCCTTCACAGTGCTATTCCCCTAGAGAACGATAACAACCCCCGAGCCTTGCCTATACTACAGTACAACGATTAGGTACACTGCCTAGGGAGTTGTAAAACTTCTTGTAGAAGTCCCTTACGACAACATCAACGGTGGATCCGTGGATCTGTGCAACCAGCTGGTTGGGACATATTTTGAATTTCAAATGTTGGCTATAAATACCAACCTTAAGTCTTCATTTAAGACAACTCTACATAAATATTTTTCTCTCTAGCTTTTTCCATTTTCATATTCTTTGATCATTATACTTGTTTCATAATCCATTACAAGTGAACAACTTATTCCACTATTTAGTGAAGAACACTAACAAAGACGTGAAGCTTCAAATGTTATTAGTTTAGTTATGTCATCACGATTGTGATAATCATTCATCTTGTACATCTTGTGTTGTGTGTTTTGTTCATAATATGTGTATGATAGGTTAGTATTTAGGCCATAAAATACATAGTGTGTTATATTGGTTCTATCTCAAAGCAGAACTCGGTATTTAGCTTAGTACCAGAAAAAGTGTAAGCTATGTGCACAGTTTTCTCTGCCTAAAGGGAGCTTGTTGACATAGTAAAGAAAAATCTCAAGTTGGGTACTTGAGGAGTGAAGTAGGGTGAAGAGGAGCTTCGTAGCCGAACCACTATAAATTAGTATGTCATCGGTTTGATCTTTCTTATCTTTACTTGTTTACACTTTGTATTTACTTATTTTTTTATTACACAACTATCATCTACACTTGTTTATATCTCTTGAATTCACATAATTCGACAATCTATGTTTTGTTTTTAAAATGGTAAAAACTATTCAAACCCCTTTCTAGTTTTCACAATTAGTATCAGAAGCCAAGGTCACCCAAGATCTTTAACGTATATTGTA
>BQNB010094007.1:563-26223 GCA_026074375.1 Tanacetum coccineum | reverse complement strand
ACCCAACAAGTTGTTAATCAAAAGTAGCCTTTAGGAAACTGCGACAAATTTTTGTGGCTTACGAAAACAAACGTAATTTGAAATTTATTAATGATTTTGATGTGAGACCAATTGGAGGTGATAGACCTAAGAGTATTCTAAAGGTTTCATAATTCCCTTTTGAAAAATTAATAAAAAACATGGAGTTATACTCCTTTTCCCCACGGTATACCAGATTTGACTAATTTTAGAAAAACGACGATATCTCACTCATCCGGAGGAGATAAAAGTCCATCAAACTCACCATATGTAACTTAAACATATACCAACATCTCTATTGGCTTTCCCAAGTGCCTTATGACCAAGAATAATTCACAATCAATCCCACAACCTTCTGGTTACAAACTGCCGTAAAAATCCATTTTGAAATCCAACCAAACTCCATTTTAATCCCTCCAAACGTCAATACATAGCCATATCCAATGACTTAACACTTTTTCAAACACCAAAAACTCATGGATTTCCAAAACCCAACATCTTAAGACTTACTAGGTAGAGGTCGCCATAAAAGAATCAAAACACAAACACACCAACTTTATCCAAAAGTTCCAAGGATAGACGTTTTCAAAGACGACGCATCATGCGGGAATAAGTTAATAGACGTTTTTCAAAACAAGGAAGGGTTATGGGATGACATTTAAAAGTCGCACTCCCATCGACAGAAAAATCTCAAAATGATAGATTACGAAACAACATAAGCGATTTAAAATCAATAGAAAGAGCGTTCAACTCGAAATCGATTAGTAGAATAATCAATGGGATCGAAAACTAAGTCGAGTCCCGACATCATCGAAAGAGAACGAAGTAAAGTTGTGAAAACAAATCTCGAAAATAATCATATAACTACGATGTTTTCATCATATATCATCAATACTTATTGAGTTTAATTTCTTCGCAATTAGCGAATATCAAAATACGTATATAGCTGGACACCATAAGCCGGGTGCCGCAATTAGCGAATATCACTTATATATCGTTTACTTATACCAAGTGCTATCCACTTGTAATGCACATAATACACACTTAAAGGCATCATGCATGGCTTCGAAGGACCGGAACATCTCATGCGCGGATATCGGACATCGGTGAAAGACTCGTGAAAATTTTTCAAAAACAATCGTAGTCCAGGTTTTGACGTGCTCTGATACCCACTTCTGTAACACTCGGAAAAGCGGTTGCTCCCGCGGAATTATATAAAAATCGGTGGTATCATAGTGCAATACAGTTCACGAGTCACAATAAATGTTTAAGTAAAACATTAAATAATTAAACTTTATTTATTGAAGATCAAATCAGAGTTATAAACGGTCCCAATGCTTTAGAAATCACTTTTCTAATAAGTCACAACACGACTTATCTTACAAAAGTTTATTTATAAAAATACTTAAAACTTTTCACCGGCACGCCGTCCTTGATATCCGTGCTCCGTTCCGTCCAGCCAGCTACAGCTCCTAACCTAAGATATAGACTTAAAAGCGTCAACAAAACGTTGAGTGAATTCATAGAGTTTAAAAATCATAGTTTAAACGCTTATTTATTTTTCGCAAAGCAACATTGCTCTCCAAGCAACTAAAACATAATCTCCAATCAACATGAGCCCGTGTACCGAAACTTAACACATTCGTCAATATTTATTAATATCGGATAAATGTTGACCGGATAGTATGCCACTATCCCTTCACACAATACCATTTGTCCGTTACATGGTGCTCAACAACAGATTCAAAACCCGGACAAGGTTGTCAAACCCAAATAAATCTATTCAATGTATTAACGTTTACCACAACACAGTAACTAACGGCTACACAGTAAAAGGCATATACTTATATTATCATACACTCATATAGTGCAATCATATCATAAATCAAAACATTTAGCGTTCCATTTTAGAAAAACAACAAGTCATGTATCCCCCTCGCGGGTTTAAAAACACTTAAAAGCGAGGCTATGAACTCACCTTGATCAAAAGCCGATGATCAACCAATGAAGTCTTAGCACGAAATCCTAGTATGTGATCACGACCTAAAATTAGAGTCGCTCAATTACTATACCGAAAAATACGATCGACGATGCGTACATTGTCATGACGTAATCATATATACTTATATACGTACATGTGATGAGAAACCCACTTGCGCAAAGTAAGTCCTAAAATCCCCCACGTAACTACGTTACGATCATTTCGTTGAAAATTCCATTTTTGGAAACTTTTATTTTTTAAAAAGTTACAAATCTCAGAAAAATCACTATTTTTAGTAAGTTCGTTATTAAATCATATTTTGATCGTCCAAGTATTTTATACTTTATAATTCTCAATGTAAATGACTTAGGGGGTGTTTACTAAATTAAGTGGTAATATATGAGGGTCTTATCTAGCCACTTATTGAGGAGACTCTAGTTTTAATGAGTCTCCCAATTAAAATGTATTAAAGGTTGGACCCACTAATTAAGTGGGAATAAGGGAAAAAGAAACTCCCCCTTAGTCATTTACTACTCTTTTAAAAATTACATTTCAACAATTTGTAAAAATTACTACTTTTAGACTTTCTATTTTTAAACTCGCCCCATGGTCGTAAAACATTTGTTAAGTCCCACAATATTATACTTGTAATACTATTAGTGTTTATTATTGTTAATAAACATCATATAAGTTCTATGTCATCCTGTTGACTTTTAAAAGTCAATGTTGGACTTATTTAACTTTTACCATATGTATATATATTTTAGCTAAATCTGACCCGGCCAAAACGACCTACCAAATCACATTTTCACGTCTCGGACTCAAAAGAAATTTTATGCAAAACGATATTCCGGACAACTTTTTAGTTATAGCCGAGATCTGAATCTCAGCAGAAAATGACCAAAATGCCCCTAACAGATTTTGCTGGAACTTATATTATACCAGGATTTGTTGTCATTAATGAGAATGACCCGAAAAGTATCCGGCCCGAACTTTTAATGAGACCCGGTCGTATTTAAAAAAGGGTTTTTGTGGGGCATATGTTAAGGTGGGGACATCAGGCTGTGTGTCACAGCCTAATTGGCCAACAGTTATTTGTGAGGCCTGATAATGATTAATAACAATAACTGCTGTCCAATAAGGTTGTCTAGGTCGGGTCCGACACATGGCTTGCAGTTCCCCACCGTTATACATACCTTTATAGAAAGAAAAACACTTAAAACAGATGGAAATTCTTCCGCGTTTAACTGCCGTTCACTCTTCCAAAAATGGAAATTCCCGCCGTTAACTGCCGTTCCTCTCCACTATCTGATTTTCCCACTAAATATGCCACTTAATTTTCCACTAACACTGGTGATTTGTTGTATGGGTGCCATCTGTGAGTTAATGTTGCTAGGTGTTATGGTTTTTTATAAATCTGCTGTTGGTATCTTCATTTGGTTTTTGGGTTTGTTTCCTTTGCTACACAGGGTGCTTTGGTGTGTCAATTAGGTATGTTTTTGTATTTTGTGCTTCTTTATCATGTTTTGTGTTTTAGTTGATTTGTGTTGTTTAATTCTTTGATTGTTGCTTTATGCTTCTTTATCATGTTTTATGTTTTAGTTGATTTTTGTTGTTTTGGTTTTTGATTGTTGAGACTATGTTTTTGTTGTGTTTAGTAGATGGAGGCTGTTTTAGTTGTGTTAGAATGTAGGTGTTAGTTATATCAGTTGCTTTTTCTTGGGTGTTCATTTGATGTTACAGAAATTGCATATTGTTAGTTGTCTTAGGCTATAGGTTTTAGTTTTTGATATTCATCAGGTGTTACTTATAGGCTATAGATTTTGGTTGATTTAGTTGTATTATACTGTGTCTGGTACTTTTCTTTGGTATTTGTCAGATGCTAGCTTCTTTGGTAGTCATCTAATGTTTCAAAATGAGGTTGAAGGTGGAGATGTGAGTAATTAATATGTTAATTGCTAATTGTTAGTTGTGTTAGGCTATAGGTTTCCGTATATTTGGTCGTGTTATATTCTATGTACCAAACTTTTGTTTTGTAGCCTTTAGTAAGTATGTTATATCACTGTTTTACTTTTTTGGACGTTATTTCTAACTTTCGTCGGGATTTTTTGGTCTACTGCTGTTTAGAACAATTTCTGTTGTGCATTTTATTGTTTAAAAGTTGTTTGCTTCTTAAGTTGTTATCTATTTTTTGTACCATTGCCGGTTGGTTTTGTTTATGTGAGTATGAGGGAAATACAGCCGGGCAAACTTGCACCCATGAATCAATTTATATCCGCTGACCGTACACAAAACCCTGGTACACTTGAGGCTCTTGATAATGTGCGTTCTCAGAATGTATTTGGCTGCCATGACTCATCTGTTGAAGTTCACAAGAATAGTCAGTTGTATTTGGATGTTTTCCAAAAGTGTTTTGATGTCTGTGGGAAACATATGAGACGTGAACGTGTTGGTGATCTTAGTATTATTTTATTATTATTATTATTCTTAGTATTTTTTCATTGCTTCATTGTTTAATTGCATTTTCATCTGCTTGGTTTATATTCAGTGATTTCCCGTGCTGAAGATGCAAATTTATATTTGAGCGTCTTTGAGAAATACTCTCAGGGTTGTAAATCAACTTCACGAGAACAGTTGATCATCAATTTCCATGGTATTTGTACATTTTTTTAATGTGCACTGCTTTTTTATCTTTATCGTATGTTTAAGGTCATCTTTGTACTTTGTGATTTGTAGGTTCGTCGTCGTCTATGGATGTTGTTCGTGCGAATTCTGAAAACCAGAGATTACAAACAACTAATGGTGATGACGTTTTCTGGGCTTATTCTGCTCTTTGTGCACGTGGTGTTGGTGGACACCGTTCTGTCAATGTGGAAAGAGCTGCAACTTTTCCAGCTTCCAATTCCCTTGACAGCAATGGTAAGCAATAGATTTACAGCCATTCATATGCTTTTTTGTAGTATTTATTTGTTTCATGAGTTCATCAGCTTATGTTTTTCAATGTCTTCTTTTATGCAGCCGTTAGTCAACCAAGAACACAGTCAAGTATTCCAAATAAGACAGCCCAGTATTCTGATACACATGCTCTAATTATTTCACAAACGGGACAATCAAGTATTCCAAACAGAGCAACACATGGTCGTTCAACGCGTAATACTACAGTTGGGTGTAGCTCTGTTGCAGTTTTGCGTCGTCGCTGTTCAATACATGCTCATATAGTTGGGTCCAGTTAGGCTGCAGCTCCAGGTAAATGTCTATTTTTACACGTCGTTGTGGATATATGTATTTGTTGTGCAGGCTCATTCTGACTGTTATCTATTTGTCATGTTAGTCATCCATGTCCTTATGTTTTTTTTGTTTTTTTAGGACAGGAAGTTCATACACCTACACTGATTTAGGAGACCCTGATCAGTGTTGTCGGTATTGTGGAGCTTCTTTTTGGTACGGTGAATGGTTAAAGGGACACTCACACAATCAGAGACCTGAATATCATCTATGTTGTGGAGGAGGCGACATTCATATGCAACGCCCATGTGAGCCACCTGAGTATATCAAGAGCTTATTTGGAAATAAGCATTTCATGGAAACCATTCGGGCTTACAATCAAATGTTTTTAATGACGTCTTTTGGAGCCAAGATAGACGAGTCTACTAACAACGGACGAGGACCATATGTTTTTAAAGTGTCAGGCCAGGTCTACCATTGGATAGGGTCGCTATGCCCACCTCTAGGAGAAGCTCCTAGATTTTTGCAGATCTACATCTACGACACTGACAATGAGATCGAAAATAGGATGCGGCATTTTGGTGGGATTGATAACAGTGATTTGGATTCACACATCGTTGAAGGTCTTATTCATTTTTTAGATGCACACAATGAGTTAGTGCAGCTTTTCAGGACAACAAGAGACAAATGCAGAGAGCTTGACATTCCAGAATTCAAGATACGCCTTTACAACGGCCAAGGTGCGCGAGGCTATGAGTTTCCTACATCAAATACTCTTGGTGCAATGGTTTTTGAAAGTGGTATTAGAAGTAACAAGGAATTTGAGGTCATTATTGAGCACAAACATGGTCCACCACAAAGAGTAAGCAAGTTACACCCTTCGTACATGTCATTGCAGTTCCCACTTCTTTTCATTTATGGAGAGTCGGGGTACCACACAGAGTTGAAACTAAGATCAACTAACGGCCGTGACAAGGCAAAAAGGGTCACTATGCTTGCTTACTACAGACACCAACTCCACTTTCGGTTGCAGAAGTATGATCACATTTTCAGGGGTGGAAGACTATTTCAGCAATATGTCGTTGGTGTGTTTTGCGCTGTTGAGACTATACCGTCGAGTTTCAGAAGCGAGGCCTACCACATTGTCACACTCTGGTGTGGGTAGATTCAGCAAGTACAATACGTACCCCTGAGGATGTTGATCAGTATATTTCCGTTGAATTGCCTGATCCAAGAATAGATCTGGATGGATATAACATTGTCTCCGAAACGATGATGCACGGTCCATGTGGAGCTGCTAACTTGAAGGCTTCATGTATGAAAGTTGACAAGTGCGGCAAGAACTTTTCGAAAAAGTTCAACTCCAAGACTTTTGTTGACGACAATGGTCACACACACTATCAGAGACGGGATACAAATATAACTGCAACAAGAAACCAATTCAAATTGGACAATAGTTATGTTGTTCCGTACAACCGTGATCTGCTTCTTGCCTTTCAAGCTCATATCAATGTTGAGTATTATGGATGGAGTATGCTTATAAAGTATTTATTTAAATACATATCAAAAGGAACGGACAGGATGTTCGCTCGAGTTTCTAGACCAATGGGTGAATCGTCGGTTGAAGCAACGTCTTCACGAGAAGTGATAGATGAAATTCAGAACTATCTTGAAGGGCATTTCGTTTGTGCTCATGAAGAATATTGGAGAATTTTCAAGTTTGACCTCCATCATAGAGAACCTGCTGTTCAAATCTTGGCAGTACACTTGCAAGACATGCAACGTGTAACTTTTAGAGATAGAGATAGGTTGCGATCAGTAGTAGACTTGCCTGCTAAGAAAAACACAACATTAACCGAGTGGTTTGATTACAATGCTAAGAAATCAACGGGTAGGCATATGTCGTATTTGGAATTCCCATCGGAGTTTGTGTGGTATTCTGATAGAAAAAGAAAAGCTGGTCACCATGGAAAAACAGCAAGTCTTCCATTGGACGTCTTGCTTACGTGCATCCAACTTCAGGAGAATTATTCTTTTTAAGAATGTTGTTGTGCCATCAGTACCTTCTGTAAAGATTTCTTCGATGTACAAACAGTTAATGGCATTTTTTTACTTACAAAGCTGCGTTCGAAGCGCTGGGTCTACTAGGCGATGACAAAGAATGGTAGACTGCACTTGATGAAGCATGTGGGTCTGCAACTTCAGAGCAGTTAAGGTCTACCTTTTGTCACATACTCCTTCATTATGAAGTTACAGATCCGTCCAAACTGTGGACAAAGTATTAGGCAGAAATGAGTCATGATATACCAAAGAAAGTGTCAGAAATAGTGCAAATTCCTAATTATCATCTTAACGCTGATTCGCTACTAGGGCACATACTCTATGAGCTAGAGATTATTTTAAACAACTGTGGTAAATCGCTTCATAGCTTTGGCCTTCCATCACCTCCTGCATATCTAATGATCTAGCTAGCTAATAGGCTCCTCATGGAAGAAAGGAATTATAATCAAGAAGCGTTGATTTAGCTAACGAATGATTCAGTTCCTAGATTAAATGATGATCAACGAGCAATATATGATATTATTATGGACGGTGATGCAAATCATAGGCAAGAACTCATATTTGTCTATGGCCACAGTGGAACGGGAAAAACATTTCTCTAGAAAACCATCATTAGCAGTCTTCGTTCTCAAGGAAAAATTGTATTAGCAGTCACATCTTCGAGTATCGCCTCTTTACTTTTACCATCAGGTCGCACTACACATTCTAGATTTAAGCTTCCGCTTAAATTAACTAAGGAGTCTCTATGTAAAATTACAAAGAATATTCAGTTAGGAAAGCTGTTAGCTGACACTGATCTCATAGTCTGGGATAAAGCCCCTATGATTGATCGACGATGTTTTGAAGCACTTGATAGAACGTTGAGAGACATCGTTAGCAAGTCGTTCTCTTTATTTGGTGGTAAATTAGTTCTCTTGGGTGGTGACTTTCGGCAAACACTTCCAATTAAAAAAGGAGCGCCAAAGATGGAAATCATAGCATCTTGCATTTCTGAATCTGCATTGTGGCCATCTTTCAATGTTTTCACACTAAAACAGAACATGAGGCTCGCTAGACCATACATCAGTGTAGAAGAACGCAACTTTGTCAATTCGTTTGCTTCATGGCTACTAGATATTGGTGAATGGAAAACAGGCCAACCAGCAGAAGACAACCCAGAAAACACATCTTGGGTCGACATTCCAGCTGCTTATTGTGTCCCTCCAGATGAAGGTGGTCTTTCAAATCTGATTGACTTTAACTATGATCAGAGTACTCTTCACACACCATCAGCAATAACCTTCCAACAACAAAAGCCATAATGTGTCCAAAAAACAAAACCGCATACATCATCAATTCTAAAGTACTTGAGATGATCCCCGGTGAAAGCGTAAGCTACATGAGCCAAGATGAAGCAACACTGATGTAGTAATAATAATACGTATAATATCAAAGTATAAAGAAATTTACTAAAAATTACCTTTGAGGACAAAGGTAGTAAGAAAAATCACACGATAATATATATACGTATATTTACCGGTAAGTGATTACCGGGTCGTTTTCCCAAAGATTTATCATATTGAGACCAGTTTGTTATTTGGACAATGATGTTGAATTGTTCAAACTTTTTGGATTAGTTTTTAATTCTACATTCTAAGAACTATATAAGCAAAAGTAAAATTAACGACTAACAATTATAGGCAATAAACGAATAACGGGATTTAATGAAAACTGGACAAATAAGCAAGAATTACTAAAATTAAACCCTCAAATTGATTTTCTACACTATTCTAATCTATTGATTATTTAAAAAAAAAGGCTAAGGAAATTCTAAACCGAAGGTGATTAAAGCTTAAAAAAGAAGAAAACGAGAACGGAGATCAAATCCCGTTCTTTAAAAAGTGAAATCACAAAATATTAACCCTACGAAAGTAATTTTAAAACCTAAGCCTAGAATATGATAAAAGAAAATTTTATAAAAAAGAAAATTATTTTTTTGATACTTTTTCTATTTTTTATGAATTTTTAAAGTTTTTAATAAAGAAAAATGATTAAAAATTGTTAACGTAATTCTAAAAATCTAGAAAAATTACTAAAGGTGTAAAATTAAAAGGGTGATTTTATAAAAATACCAACTTAAAATTTACCTAAACAATAAGCTCTAATAAGCTACGGCTTAAATTAGAAAATAGAAAAGAAAAATGTGTATAAAAGAAAACTAAGTGAGAGTTAGTTTGCAAAAGACCCAAGGGCGCAGTTAGAAAGTGTGTGTGCATATGAGACGTGTGTGTGTGAGGCAAGAGGTCACAGGTTCGAACCTGTGGCCTTTTGTTTTTTTTTATTTTGAAAACTTTTTAAAACAAAGTTATAGAAAAGCTAACAATAAGCTAGTTTTACAAAAGCCACATAATCTGAAAATCTCTAAATAAGCTAGAAATGGAGCTTAAACTATGACATAAATACTTAAATGACTTTTTGGTATTTTTCAAAACTTAGTAAACTTAAAAACTGAAATAAGCTAAAACTAAGACTTAATAAGCTACTACTAAACTTAAATTATCCTAATAAGCTAATCTGAGCTCGAAAAGAGCAAGAAGAATAAGCCATAAGCTGAGAATTTCAAATAAGCTCTTGTGCACAAAACTGTTAACAAACAGACAACTTTGAACTTATTTCTAGATAAGCAAATGGATCCTTATGGCAATCTAGCTTATACCTACTTAAAGCTTGTACTAAGGACTACTAAAATCATCACTTGAAAAGTATTTTGAAATACCAATGATCAAAGAAAAAGCTCTACTCTATTTTTTTTTTATTTTTCAAGAAAGATTTAATAATAAAAATGAGCAAAGTGCTTTTTTTAAACTTAAAAATAGATGACTAATTAAGCTAAATTTTACAAAATAAGTTTAAACAGATGTAGACAGGCCTAAAAACTACTTGAATGCTAAATATAGAGACCTAACTTCTAATTTTACCCTCTGAATTATAAGCTTAAAAGTGGCCTCTTGTCTACATTACCCTACTGATGCAGTTTGCGATTTTTAAAGCCAAAACTATGAACTAACTTATGCAGACCTAAGGTACTTGCTTCTACAACTTTAAAACACTAAAGCTAAAGCAAAATGAGCAATGAATTTAGCTAGAACAGACTTAAGCTAGAAATGCTTATGAGCATGATCTAATGCTATCAGTTTACAAAAACATGATCACTTATCAAATTAAACCTACAAGGGCCTTAAAACTTAGCTTCATAAACTAAAATTTGAAGTTTAAGATTGATTTAAAAGACCATAAAGGCTATGACATCAAACTTTTAGTTAGTACCCTGCCATAAGCCAAACATCCTTTAATCCTTCACCTCTTTTTGCCTTTATGAAAATGAATTTTAAGGATACAAGTTGCAAATACAGATGTCTAATTAGTTTTAGAACAAATACTATTGAGCAAATCTAGCAGACATTAAGCTAGACAATGGCTTATTATATTATGCTAATTTTTTTTTTTTTGGTTTTTCAAATTGTTTTGTAGTAAAAATTACTAGCAGACTAAGATCTACGCTATTAAATGACATATTATGGCATTAAATACTAATATAAAGCTCAATAAGCTTCCTTAACAGACATTTAAGCAAGTACAATGCACTATTTCAAAGGCTAAATTGCATAATTAAGCTATAAAAAGAAATGACAACTTACAATAGGCATTTGCTTAAACCAAGGCTTATTAATGCTCCAAGGTAGTAACAAAGCTTAACTTATCTAGGATAAGCTGGTGTGTTCTGGGGGGAAATCCCATCAAATTTGGTTTTGCCTTCCATTAATTAGCTGTGTCTATGTTTAAGGGTGGATTGAGAGGATAATAAGCTTATTTAAGCTTTAAAAAGCTTAAATGAGAGTGTAGCTAGCTTAAGTAGTGATTTTAGACAGATTATTAGAGTTAATAAGTTTTATTAACCATTTCATTGTTATTGCGATTAAGTAAAGACAGTTTAAACACAAGATTAAATGTAAGATGCAACTTTTATTAATGAAACTGATTACAAAGCTTTTAATGAAATTTCAAGGAGTTTAAACTTCCATAAGCTCGAGACATTAAACTACACTAGTTACACTAAAGTACACTAGATAAGAATTCGCTTGTGAGTGAGGTAGCTTCCTATTTTTAGGAGATTAAGGAAGTTTCTAGGTCTTCAATACACGCTCCCTTTAGTCTTGATCTTGACCCTTTATTCTTTGCAATCATTGGATGCCCTCTTATAGCCGTTAGATCAAAATGTGATCACACGGATTGCCAGCGTGGCAATCCTTATGTCAGAGGCTTTATGCTTCTTTTGGCCTTGATTTAGTGCAAAATTCCCATCAAGGTGTGTTTGTTTTGAATCCACCGTGTCATTCATTGACCTAATTGACCAATCAAAAATACTTGATGACGCTACTTTGTGCCAACGTGGAGCTTAGTACTTGGTATCGTCTTTACCAACTAGGATAAGTGAAGGTGTGGGGTTTTTATCCTTTTGATTTTTACACAGGGTAAACTTTAGGAAGATGATAAATAGTAACAACAAATTCCCGCGCCCTTTTTTCCTTGTTTGTTTGACTTATTTGACCTGACTTTTGACTTGTGATCGTTTAAGGGTTTTGGGTTGGGTAAATGATTTAACTTTGGGCCATGGGTAAACGTTAAAGGGTTTTATGATTCAGTTTGGGCTTCGTTAAGTGACTAACGATCGTTAGTCTTTTTTTGTATTAAAAGGACTAACGGTGTTATGTGTTTAAGGACCTTTTGTGGAATATGGTTAATCTTTGAGGGCTGTTTGGCAATATAAGGGTTTTAGTCTTCAAGGTTGACTTTGGTTGACTTATTGTTGACCAAGGTTGAAAATTTTCTGTCTCTTGTGCACTCTATCCGTTCTCGTCTTTGTGTTTGTCCGGTTTTGACCGTTTTCTTGTGATATTTGCAATATCCGTACCTACACATCACAAATGACAAAACAAGCAATATACAAGCATAATTTGCACAATTTAATCATTTTAGGGTCATTTTTGGTATAAAAAGGATATGTGATTTCTCACATATCAAAATTTCCCCAAACTAAGGGATTGTCATGTCCTCAGCAATGTTATATGCTTTAAAACACAAATTACTCATAAACCTCCCCAAACTTATCCTTTGAAAAGTAGCAAAGTCTTTTGTGGGGAGAGTTTAGAAATCACAAGTTTTTAACACACCATTTTTTATATTTTTCAAGACTTTTTCATTATTTATGTTTTCTTACGTTACTACTTACAACTTATTCATGTGTGACATAATGTAATGCTTTCATTATTCATTGATACTTTTAGGATCATGGAACAAAAAGCACAAAAAGTGTCAAATGGATAAATGTTTCTGTCCTGACCTTTCACCTCTTCCAAAGTCAATGCTTTAAAAAACAAGGCTCATTGTGTATTACTTTTCCTCCCTTATTCCTAATTTTGTATCTCAAGATTTTATTTAAGTCATATACCCGAAGGCTCTTTAAGACTTTATTTTGATACTTATTAATTCCAAAAATAAAGCGTAACGGTTAAAACGCAATAATTAGTTCCTAGCCCTTTTCAAAAGATCAAATGTCATCAAAATTAAAAGTCACATCTGAGGCGATCAAATTTGGCTTTTATTAGGTTACATAGGCAAGACACATTTAAGTCATATACCCTTAGGCTCTTTAAGACATAAATAGACCAATCTTATTTTCACCATATACCCTAAGGCTCTTTAAGGTACAAACAAGACAAAACAAATTAAGCAACAATATCTATTCCATATAGCCTAAGGCTCTTTAAGGAATGAATAAGACTATAATTTTACTTATTAAATTCTACTTACCCCATATACCCTAAGGCTCTTTAAAGGAAAAGCAAAATATTTATTCATGTTATACATATAGTATGCCTAATTAAGTATTCCTGATGTATACTCATCTTAATCACAAAGGAACTAAAGAAAACTTCTATGAACTAATTATTAACCAAAAAACCGCACAACTCTATTTATTAAACAATTATATATAAAGGTGAAACAAGCTAATGGGAGAAAAAGCCACAATTAACACTTATGAGCTTTAAAGAAAACCAACTATTCTACGTTTAGCATCAAAACTTATATTCTACTCTATCATCTCTTGTTCTTCACAATTTAAAATTTCTAATAAAGAAACTAGTGAATGCTTAGCCTAATAAATCGATCTTCGCATATTTAAAATCAATTATGGGAACTTGCAAAATCTTGACTTTTTCAAGCTAGACTTGCGTTTTATAGCTCCTTGTATAAAAGATTAGCAAATTTCAATCTATACACGTTAAGGAGAAAAGCTAAGATATAAAACCGGTCGGGTCAAAATTTACTTTTGTTCTCACCAACGGAAAGCCTACATTCGTGTCAAAACACTTATTCTTTTTATCAACTATTTTCTATTTTTCATCATTTTTTTTATTTATATTGAATAATATGTAAAAATTTAAAATTTTTGCGGGAAAACGGGGTACGTGAGAACAACGAGCAAAAGGTAGGTAAGATCATATCGAAGATATACTACCCCATACTAAAACTAAACATTGTCCTCAATGTTTCCTAGTCTAAGGCTCAAAACCCCATACTAGAACTCAAAAAGTCGAATGCATAATCCGAGCATGGAGAAAGTATCACAAAAATCTTAAGCCGTTTATTAAGTATGCTAAAAGATAGATGTTAGTCGATAATAATCTAGGATATCGGATTTCCCCAAACTAATGGCAAGCAAAGGCTAGGAAGCTCGAGTGGACCGGGACAAAACACCGAACACGAGAGTCTTCAAAAATTTTGGGTCAATCCTACAAACAATCACAAGCACAAACAACAAGAATCGGAAGAGTACAAGCCTCCTCACATCACATTAGAAATAAGAAAGAAAAAATGGATAAGCATGGGGTGCCTCCCACGAAGCGCTTTATTTTTGGTAACCGAGTCACATAGCTTGACTCGATCCCCGAATTCATTCGTCCTTGGGGATGAAACAAGTGGAAGAGCAAACTTCCATTTGACTTTCAAATGCCACCGGCTCAAGAGAAGAAAAATGAAAAGCATAGATGCCAGGGTCAAAAATGGTGTCCTCACTCCCGAAGGAGAAAACAATTGTGAAGAAAAGATAATAGCGATCCTTAGAGGATAATCTCACATATGATGGAGAGAAAATTTTCTCCATAACCCCGGGGTCGAAAACTTTGTCCTCGGTCATCAAATCATCATTATCAGGTTCATCCTTTAAGCCTTGTGGTTCATGATCGATAAACACTTCGGGGAAGAGATTATGGGTGGTGTTATGCAAAATCTCAAGAACGTCTCCCTCCGAGTCATTAAAAGCGTCCAGAAAAGCATCGATCTTATTAATCTCGCCTCCTAGGTCGAAACACTCATCCTCATCGAAAAGAGGTGTGTTAAGTAAAACTGGCTCATCAAAATTAGAAACATTAGAGTCCTTGCTCTTGACATCCTCTAATATCTCATTAAAAAGAGGATTAATGTCACTAGAGTTGTAATTGTCATCAAATTCAAAAAGAGGGTTTGAATAAACTTGAAAATTTTCTTCTTGAACATCCTCCTTAAGAAATGATTCGTCATCTCCCGGTGGAGGTAAGCAAACTAGAGAAGGTTCGTCGGTGAACCTCTCAGGATTAGGATCAATCATAATCGTAGGTGAAAAATTTGTTGACGGATCACGGTTAAGCAACAATTTAATTTCTCTAAGATCGGCTTCATAATCAACATCCTCATTTCCTGATGGAAATAGGTCAAGAAGAGCGAGTTCATCTACGAACTCCTCAAGAAGAGAATCGCTAGTCTCAAAAGATACGAGACTAGGACGAGAATTAGAAAGCAGAGTGGTACTACTACTCGAGAAATGATTTGATTTTTTAATTTTAATACTTCTCCAAAACTATCCTCGCATGAGACATCAATGAAATTAATCATTTTAATTGACTCGTTTGCATGCTTTTGAGGATGCTTATCGACATGAAAAATTAATCGTTCATCCCCGTTCCTTAAGATAAGCTCTCCTTCGTACACATCAATTAAGGCACGGCCGGTCCTCAAAAAGGATCTCCCAAGAATGAGAGGAACCCGAGGATCGGCTTCAAAATCAACAACAACAAAGTCGGTAGGAAAATGAAAACTCCCAACTTTGACAAAGACGTCTTCAGCGAGTCCTTTAAGATGAGTAATGGATCGATCCGCAAGCTCTAGAGTCATTCGTGTGAGGGTAAGTTCGGGTAGGGAAAGCTTTTTCCAAATGGAAAGAGGCATAAGATTTATGCTCGCGCCAAGATCGGCCAAGGCGTAACATACATCCATTCCTGGGAAATCACATGGTATAAGAAACTTGCCGGGATCTCCAAGCTTTTTGGGAAGCTTTTTAAGGAGCATCGCTGAACAATTCTCGTTCAACGGTATCTTAGCTAATTAAAACAACTTTTCCTTATTCATGAGCAAATTCTTAATTGTAGGGGCAAATCTGGGCATCAAAAGTAAAGCGTCTGCGAAGCTAATGTCGAAGCACAAATCTTGAAAGATTTAAAAGATCTTCTCCATTTGATTCGAAGCTTTTTCACTGAACTTTTGATCATTACGTCTTGAAGGATATGGAATATTCGGCTTAGGTAAAGTCTTTGGAACATCGGGTTCCAAAATCGGAATGGGGTTAACCAGAGGTTGGATGTGAGCGGTACTTCCTTGGAAATTAGTTTGCTCCTTATCCGTTGTCTCCTCGGTTTCTCGTTCCACTACCTTTTTGGGAGAAGGATTAGTAGGAATCGAAGGTCCCTCATAAGCAACACCACTTCGAGTAGTGATTGCCTTCATCTCACCCTTTGGGTTTGGAATAGTATTACTCGGAAGAGTACCCAAAGTTGAGGCTTGGTTTTGGAAGAATCCACTTAACATATTTTGCAAATTATTTTGAAAAGCATTTTGTTGATTCATCAAAATGGTTTGTTGAGTCTTCATCGTATTTTGAATTTCATTCTTAAATTCTCCTTTCAACGAGTTTATTTGACTTTGCATATTCCTCATCATTTGATCATTAGTTCTCTTGTAACTTAAAAACTCATTTGAAAACTCTTGTTGAACTTGATTATTATGAGCTTGAAAAGGTTGGTTTTGAAATCCTTGATTTTGAAAATTCGAAGCATGATTAATTGAAGCTTGAAAAACTTGATTTCCATGAAAATTATTTCCCCGATTAAAATTATTTCCTTGACCTTGATTTTGATTATACCTATTTTGACCATTGTTTTGCACCGGAGCAAAACCGGGTGGTGCCATGTGGTTGCTAACACGGTTTAGAGGGTTTACTTGATTGTAAGTACCCGTCGCCGCACAAACACTCGATTGATTGTTATCGGTATTAAGACAATTATAACAAGCATGAGCACTACCACAAGTAACACAAGATTCCTCAACCTATTTAACCGTAGCGGGAGTGACAACTTTCTTAGAAACAATCTCAACTAAGGTCGAAATTTGGTCTTCAAGCTTATCAATTCTTTCATCCGTTTTACTAAAACTTTCCCTAGAAGTCGTATTCATCCTAGAAATAACGAACTTTTGACTTATTCTCAATTATGTTCAAAGCCTCTCTAGTAGTCTTACTCAAAAGATTTCCACCCGCCGCGGCATTTAAGGAGTCTTGATCGTTATCATTTAAACCGTTATAGAAAGTATCTATTTGAGTTAACTCCGTAAATCTGTGGTAGGGACAAGCTCTAAGCATTTCCTTAAATCGTTCCCATGCTTCACTAAAGGTCTCCTCGAATTTTTAGGTAAAACAAGAGATTTCATTCTTTAAGTGAGTGGTTTTCGAGGGAGGAAAAAATTGATTCACGAATTTGGTTACGAGATCTTCCCAAGTCAAGATCGAATTAGGAGGTTCTTTTTCGTACCAAATTTTAGCGGCTCCTTCGAGCGAATATGGAAACATCATAAGCTAATCACCCGGTACTGGTATTGGGGGGGGGGGGGGGGGTTTATGGTGGGGATCATTATGCACATTCCTAAATCGTAAAGTCCAGGTAATCCTTTTGAATACTATTACTATAACATGAGATTCTCACTCTCACGACCGTAAAATAGTTCTACAGAACCAATTGAAGCACATTTGTCTTTTGATCTCAAAAATGATCCGCATTAAATTTTCTGGTAAAACAATAGCAACCACCGACCCTTCCAGGGTGCTCGGATTAGTTCTTCCATTGTACGTTCTGCCAATTGGATGCAACGATAGTGACGAAAGCTCGGTTCGACTCTGTTTGGAGTACGCTTTATTTCGACGTCACGGAATGGATACGTTTTAAATTATTTGGAAAAAAGGAATTTCTCGGCGCTAGCACAATCAAGAGCAACTGAAATGAGAAAAGTGAAACATTTTTGATGACGAATTAATCAACAACTTAGGGTAACTCACTTATTAAAATAAATTTTACAAAAGAGTGCGCTTTTTCGTAAGTGACCAAACGGTAAAAAAATATTTTCTTTGGAACTAGTGGTTCTGGAACTTAGGTGATGGAATAATACCTCAGTTGAAGGTATTATTTGTTGGTGTTCTTTTACCAACTTTGTAAAATTTTATATTCACAAATTAACGAGAAAAATCAAAAAATCCGGAAGAGCAAATATTTGTCTTTTTGTTTTTAATCTTCTACTTATACTAAAAAAAGAGAAAAATATTTTTTTACATTTTATATTTTTAATTTTTTTTATTTTTGATTTTCTTAAAAGCGTAACTTTCGAAGACGAAAGGTTCTCCAAATCACGATCGACAAACTTCAAACGAAATAATCTTAATCACAAATCTCCGGCAGCGGCGCCAAAAACTTGATTGCGTAAAGTTTTATACACGTAAAATAATATAATAGATATGAAATTACCAAACTACCCTTGAGGACAAAAGTAGTAAGGAAAATTCTCACTAATATATATATAATAATACGTATATTTACCGGTAAGTGATTACCGGGTCGTATTCCTCGAAGATTTATAAAATTGAGACCACGTTTGTTGTTTGGACAATGATTCGAATTGGTTCAAAGATGAATTTTTTCTAAAATCCTAAAAGTGAGAAAATTAAAAGACAATTAAACCTAACTTTAATAACGGGAAATTAAACTTTAACTAAAAATGCAAAACGGGAACCCTAAACGGTGATTAAAAACCCTAAATTTCCAAAAGTAAACCTAAAATGAATTTTTCACTTTTAATAGACTCTAATTGACTAAAAAGTAAGTTTAAAGAAAACTAGAACAAAAACGGAGTTGAATTGAGCTTAAAAACACGAAAAACGTGAACGGAAACGAATCTCGTTCTTTAAAAATTGAAATTTTGCAATTTTAACCCTACAGAAGCAAAACTAATTTTCCTAGAAACTATATGATAAAAGAAAATTTTCTAAAAAAATTATTTATTTTTTTGATTATTTTTTCCTAAACTTTATATGAATTTTAAAGTTTAAAATAAAAAATAAATGTTTTTAAAAATACTAAACTAATTAAAAAATATTCTGAAAAAATTAAGAAAAGTATCTTGAAATAAAAGAAATCTAGGGAAAAATAAGGCTCGGAACACAGCTATATATGAAATACAAGCTGCGAAATAAGCTAAAACAGCTTATTGTACAAAAAAGGCTAAAATGTATATAAAAGATAAATAATGCAAAGGTATAACAGATGAGCTATTGTAGCATGATGGTTGTGTGAGTGGGGGATAAAACGCTTGGTGAAGGTGGTAGAGGTCCCGGGTTCGAGCCTTGCTCACCCGGGGCTTCCCACTTTTTTCCCAAGTGTTTTAATTTTTTCCATTATTTTTATAACTTTTAAAAACTCTTAAAAATAAGCAACTTTTGTAAAACAACCTTTTTTATAACCCTAAAATAAGCTAAGAAATAAACTAATTAAGACAGAATAGCTTAAACTATACTAAACTAATAAAAAACTAACTGTTTTGGCAATTTAAGCACTAATAAGCAAAGGAAAAGTTAAATAAGCTAAAACAGATTAAAAGCTATATCTAATAAGCACGTAAGAACTAAAATAAGCACAATTAATAAGCTAGAATGACAGAAAAGCTAAAAAAAATTTAAAACAACTTAAAATTTTACACTAGAAAGCTAATAAGCTCAAATAAGCTTATATCAAAACCAAATAAGCTAAAATGGGATTATACTAAACTAATAATCTAAGTTAAACCTAAATAAGCCATAACTATAAGCAGATAACCTAAAATAAAGGAATAAGCACTATTGGAGTAAACTGATAACCAAACAGCCCCTTAAGGCACCTTTGAGCTTATTATTAAATAAGCTAAAGGATCCTAATGGACTTTTGGCTTATTACCCTAAAAAGTACACCTAAAATACTACTTAAAACAACTTTTTAAAACCATTTTGAAATTCAGGAGCTTAATGAAAAGGTTTGTTGAAAACAACTTATACACTAAGAACACTTAGTCACTTTTGGTTTTGAAAATGAACAATGCTGAATTTAAAGGCTAAAAACAGATAACTAAATAAGCTACTTTTTGAAAACTAAGTTAAGACAGATTAACCACTACCCTAGATCTACTTGTATGCCAAATATCTAAATCTAATTCCTACAATTACCTTCTGAAAATTGATCATGAAAACAGCTACTTGTCTTTTTAAACTATCTGGTGCAGTTTGCACTTATGTGACCAAAATTAAACTAAAACAAGAGCAGACTTAAGAAACTTGTTTCTATGTTTTTACAACCACAAACTAAATGCAAATAAGGACATGTCAATAACTTGAATCAATTAGAAGCTTATATTGCAAATGAAACTAACAGATTTGAAGACTTAAGCTGAAACTTAACTTGTGAAAACTAATTAACACTAATCTAGCTTATAAATCCTACTCTAACAAACTTATTTGAGAAATTAAAACTGATTTCAAAAGACCAAATGGCCACTAACAGTACTAACTTGTAGTTAGTACTGCTATGCCAAACACCCCCTTATTTTTATCAAAATTCATTTGAGCTTATGAAATAGAGATCTAGTGAACAAGACTTAATTACCAGATAACAAACATCTATTAACAGACCTTATGAGCTTATACCAACAATCAAATAAGCCAGAATCATTAAACTACTAGTTTATGATAATAATTTTTGGATATTTTTATTAATTTTATGAATAATATAAAGAAAACTATGATGCTAGACTATATAAGCCTAAAAACAGATAATCAAACTTAATTAATAAGACATAATAAGCAATTATAAGCACACATAAGAAAGTAAATAAGCAAATTAAGCAGATGCAGTTTTAAACTAAGGAATCAAGGACAGAAAAGGAAAAAATGAAACTTACAAATGCCTTAGCTAAACAAAGGCTTTAAATGCTCAAGGAGCTGTCAACAAGCTCTAGCTTATCACAAGGATAAGCTAGTTAAGTCCTATGAACTCTTTCCCATGGCTAAGTTCATCTCCTAAGCAACCCAAATCAATTTTAAGCATAGGTAATAAACTGATTTTAAAAGTTTTAAGTATATTAAATGACATATTTGAGCTACCAATCTGAGCTTAGAGACTCAAAGAACTTATGAAGAGCTTATAAGAGTAGCTTGTGAAATAATTGAATAGAAGCATTTGAGATATATAAAAGCTTATAAGTAAAAACAGATTGTAAACAAGTAAACTATGATTTTATTGATTTAAAACTGAATACAAAACTTTGGAAATGAAGATTACAATAAGCTGAAAACTGAATTTTAAAATTACATTAGCTAAAACTAAATTAAGCTACTATTAAAAGCTAGAAAAAGAAGATGATGTGTGTGTGTGAGGCTTGCTCTCTATTTATAGCCTTGGAGTAAAGCTTCAAGGAGTCTAGCCCGCTCCTTATCCATTTGATCACGACCCTTTATTAATTTCCAATCATTAGATTCCCATTCATCACCGTTGGATTAAATGATGAGCACACGGATTGCTAACGTGGCATTCTGTGTATCAGACCTTTTGTGCTTCTTTTAGGCTAGATTTAGTGTCAAAAATCCTATGTCCTTGGGGTTTCTTACATATAACCGCGTGTCCCCCTTCTTGTAGGTTTATCGACAATGCGCCTTGGGGTGACCAGTCTAAGCTGGCACATCGTACCTGGTACTCGAATCAATAGAAAAGCCCATCAGCAATTTTAATTAACCCTTTTATTTAATGACGGGAGGTTAAACTGAAATAGATATGAATAGTAAATTATCCATTGGCGCCTTTTTTTAACTGAATAGGAGGTGTATTTGACTCAGGGAATTGGGTCGTTGACCTGGGCTCGGGTTTTATAACAAAAGAATTGGGCCATGTGTTTTAGTTCGGGTTATTATAGAAAGATAACGACCGCTATCTTTTTATATTTAAAGAGATAGCGGTGTTAGGGCTTTTAGGGCGGGTTTATTTAATTTAAAATGGTATTTACTTAAGGTACTGATTTGGTAAATTTATTGGGGTTTTGTTCTCTCATAACTAATGCTCTGATTCAGGGTGGTTTTATTCGTTCCATCTGGCTTAAGGCATCTGCTACAACGTTTTCCTTTCCAAATGGTAGCGAATCTCACAATCATAATCTGCAAGCAATTCTAACCAATGGCGTTGTCTCATGTTCAACTCTTTTTGATCAAGGATATGCTGAATATTTTTATGATTAGTGAACACAATACATTTTGGGCCATACAGATAGTGTCTACAAATATTAAGAGCGAACACTACTGTACCTAATTTGAGATCATGTGTGGTATAGTTCTCTTCATTAGGCTTGAGTTGTCAGGATGCATATGCAATGACTTTTTCTCTTTATATTAACACTTCCCCTAGGCCTTGATGGGATGCATCACAGTAAATGACAAAGTCATTGTTTCATTCTGGTAATGCTAAGATTGAAGCTTCACAAAGTTTCTGTTTTAGCAATTGAAAAGCTGACTCTTGGTCTTCTCCCCAGATATACTTCTTGTTTTTTCTGGGTTAATTTAGTCAAAGACTTTGCGATCTTTAAAAAATCTTTGATAAATCTCCGATAGTAGCCGGCGAGTCCTAAGAATTGGCATATTTATGTGGGTGTGGTAAGAGATGCCCAATTGTTAACTTCTTCAATCTTGGCGGGGTCAACATGAATTCCTTGTCTATCAATTACCTATCCAAGAAATTGCACGATACTGATCCAGAAATCACATTTGGAAAATCTGGCATACAGTTTTTCCTCTTTGAGTAATTCCAAGATTATTCTCAGGTGATTTGCGTGTTCTTCTTTGTTACGGGAGAAGATAAGAATATCATCAATGAACACTATCACAAAATTATCTAAGTATGGTTTGCACACATGGTTCCTGAGGTCCATAAATACAGCAGGTACGTTAGTTAAACCAAATGGCATTACTTGAAATTCGTAGTGTCCGTATCTCGTTCTGAAAGCAGTCTTGGGAATATCTTCGTCCCTGACTCTCAGTTGATGATAGCCTGATCTTAAGTCAATCTTCAAGTAGACACTCGAACCTTGAAGTTGGTCGAATAAATCATCGATCCTGGGTAATGGGTAACGATTCTTTATGGTAAGTTTATTCAACTCCTGGTAATCGATACACATTCTGAAAGTTCCATCTTTCTTTTTAACAAATAAGAGAGGAGCTCCCCAGGGCGGAGTACTTGGTCGGATAAAACCTCGGTCTGCTAACTCTTGTAGTTGGTCAGATAATTCATGCATTTATAAAGGAGCTAATCTATAAGGTGCTCGGGCTACTGGTGTCGCTCCTAGAATCAAATCGATTTGAAATTCTATTTGACGAATAGGAGGAAGGCCGGGTAGATCTCCAGGAAAAACTTCTGGGAATTCTCTGACTACTGGGATATCTTCTAGTCTTTTCTCGTCAGACTTCTTCTCCATTACTTGGACTACGAAAACTTGACAACCTCGGGATATATATCTTTCGGTTTTTATGCAGGATACGAGATTTAGTCGGGTTTTACTTCGGTCACCTCGGATGATCAAAGTTTAATCGTTGATTGGGATGTGGATGACTTTCTCGTCACAAATAATTCTAGCATGATACTTGGATAACCAATCCATACCAATGACGACTAACAAAGTCAGAGTTGCACCCTGAATAACGGTGTTTGTGCTTACTAGATTTCCGTCAGCCATTTTGATATTGTAAAAGGTATCTATTGTAATGGGTGGAATATTTAGCTTAGAGGCAAGAGATATGGATACGAAGCTTTTATCGGCTCCAGAATCAAATAATACTCTAGCTAGATGTTGGTTTAGAAGGAACATACCCGTGACTACGTTCGGGTCTTGGTGAGCATTCCTATCCCTCAACATGTAGGCTCTTCCCTGGGCATTGTTGTTGGTGGTCTTTCAGCACTGATTTGCATAATGCCCTTTCTCTCCACAGGCATGACAAGTAACTGTCACTGGTAGCAGATTACTTCCAGTGGTTGGCCCTTTGTTTCTGCAGTTCTTGGTCAGATGGCCCACCTTGTTGCAAGTATTACACTTAACAGTGCAAGGTCCTGTGTGATGCAGAGTGCATTTCTTACACAAGGGACGGTTTCCAATATACCCATTGTTTTCAGTTGGAGTGACAGCATAAGACCTGAAGGTTTCCTGTCTTCTGTTCTGTTGTGGTTGGTGATTATTGTAGCGGTTGTTGGTGTTGATGTTACGGTAGTTGTTGTTGTTGAAAGTTCTTCTGTCGTCAAACTTTCATTTGTGATCACTTGATACTTGCACCGGAGTGTGCTTTGTTACCTGATCCATTAGCCTCTGGGCTATGTTAATGGCTTCCTCTAGAGTTTGAGGTTTAGAGGCGGTAACATTCCCTTCAATACTTCGAGGCAATCCCCCGATGAAAACTTCCATCATTTTCTCAGAATCTGGCACCATAGTGGGACATAAGGTTTCCAATTCCTGGAATCTTCTCACATATGTCTTGAGATCATTCCCCTTCACAGTCAGATGGTAAAATTCGTCTTCCATCTTCTGGACTTCAGTTCGGGGACAGTACTTCTTTATCAATAGCTTCTTGAATTCAACCCAGGTAATCTTGTAAGCTTATTCTATCCCACTAAGTTGGGCAAAAGAATTCCACCAGGATAGAGCTTCTTCAGTTAAAGTACCAGTAGCAAACTTCACCTTGCAGTCTTCGGTACAGTTGCTACGGGAAAATACTGATTCAGTTCGCTCAAACTAGCGGATAAGTCTAACAACTCCTTCTGAACCTTTGAAATTGATAGGTTGGCAGCTCATGAACTCTTTGTAGCTACACTTTCTTCTTACAGTAGCTTCTCTTTCTCCGATGTTCCTATTGGTATTCTCAGCATTTGCCATTGTTGCAGCTTGTGCTTCCAGATCTACGGTAACACTGTCAGCAACTAGTTTCCTGATTGCAGCTTGAGTCATGGCTGGTGCTTCAGATATTGATGTCCTTTTGGGAGGCATTCTATCAACATAAGGCAACACGTAATAAGAATGATATCATAATTCTTTCCTTAAAATGTATAAGGTTGAAAAATAAACATTGTCACAATAGTGATATCATAAATACTTATTTGATATGAATTCTAACAAGTATCTAACTTATTAGTTTATTTTCTAGGGGTCATGAAGACGGAGATGATGATATAAGAGAAATTGTTTTAGGAGGGATATATCGGTATTATGAAACAACAAGGTAGAACGGGATCGCCATTGTATTATATTGATAAGTGTAGAATACACATATCCGTTTGTACCTAAAATAACCCAAATAAACCCAAAATAGACCAAAAATGGCAAAAATATGCTTGTATTTGTGTTTTGTGTGTGCAGGTACGGATAAGTCAAAAATCACAAGAAAATAGCTAAAAACGAGCAAGCACGGACACGAGAATCAGAAGAGTACAAAGCCGAAGCCAGAAATGTCAAGTTCCAGTCAAAGCCCAAAACCTTTGCCAATTTCCTTTTATAACAACCACAAGGACCAATCTTGCATTTCTCGAAAGTTATTTACAACTAGAAAAGGAGAAAAGGAAGACAAGGGCCAAATGTGTAAACCTCCCAAACTCCAACAGTTTTAACTGTCAAAAAAGGGGCGGGAACCCTTTTACTATTCACCCGTCTTCCTCGTTTTCACTCCCATGGTAAAACAAGGGGCAAATGCAAATTAAAGGGTGCGTTAGTCAATTCAAGAGCTCCTTAGCACAAATGAAGGGTCAAATCAGTCTTTATCAAAGGATTACTTATCCTCATTCAAGCTCAAGCCACGTGGACATGGTGAAAGCACAAATAGTGGTGGGTTTTTGTGCTAATTTACTCACAAAACTAACACAAACGTCACATCAA
>BQNB010094006.1:0-26223 GCA_026074375.1 Tanacetum coccineum | reverse complement strand
CCTCAAAACCCCCAATTTTTACAAAAATCAAAAACCCACCACCACCTAACAGATCTGGTTGATTGGTTTGGAAGTGAATGGATAGGCTTTTTGGTTGGGCTATGGATCTGGGTTTTCATAAAGATGAGGAAGAAGCAAAAGAAAAAGTGGGGACGCTTCCCGTGTTTTGGTGGAAGATGGTGACGGGGAGAATGATATGGTGGTGCTTTGTTTAAACAAGCATAGTTACCCGCGCGTTGCTGCGGGGCATTAATTTTTCGGCGTTGTTGCGGGGCGTAAATTTTTATTTTTTATTTTGTGTAGGTTTATTTTTTCGGTCTCATGTTTAATAGTTGGTTTTTTTGCTTATATGGGCTTATATGTTGGGACTCATATTTAAAGGGTTGTTTTTATTTTGCTATACGAATTTTTTTTAAATATAATTTTATGGGCGTCAGAAGCATTGCAATATTTGTGTGGGTTTATTTTTTCGGCATTATGTTTAATAATTTTTTATATATAAGCTTATGTCCCGCGCGTTATTGCGGGGCGTTATTTTTTTTTTCTTTCCAAGAGTTATTTTTTCGGTCTCATGTTTAATATTATATGGGCTTATGTGTTGGACCTCATGTTTAAAGTTTTTTTTTTTTTTGCTATATGGGGTTTTTTTTATGGTTTTTAGTGGCGTAAAATGACACAGTTTAATGCAATCTAAAGTTGTACGTTTGTGACTTTGTCGATTATTTTAAAGTTATTAGGTATCGAAAATGTTTCCGCGTATTTTTTTATCTGAATAAATCGGTACTTTCGTAATATTTTTTCCCCTATTTTGTGCCAAACAAATTTAAAAAAAAAACATTTGGGCCACCCCAAAGTGGGAGCCCAATAAAATGGGGGAAAAAATGTACTGTAGCAAGGGGGAAGAAACGACATCGTTTCAACCCCCGTTGTTGCGGGGCGTAAATTTTTATTTTTTATTTTGTGTAGGTTTATTTTTTCGGTCTCATGTTTAATAATTGGTTTTTTTGCTTATTAAATGTGACTTTATTGTTGGGACTCATATTTAAAGGGTTGTTTTTATTTTGCTATACGAATTTTTTTTAAATATAATTTTATTAATGGGGTCAGAAGCATTGCAATATTTGTGTGGGTTTATTTTTTCGGCATTATGTTTAATAATTTTTTTATATTAGCTTTTTGTCCGGCAGTTATTGCTGGTGGCGTTCTTTTTTTTTCTTTCAAGAGTTCATTTTTCGGCTCTAGTATAATTTTATTGGGCTTATGTGTTTGGACCTCTGTTTAAAAGTTTTTTTTGTTGCTCATATTGGGGTTTTTTTTTGGATTTTTTAGTGTGCGTAAAATGGACAAGTTTAATGCAATTAACGTTGTAGTTGTGACTTGTTCTGATTATTTTAAAGTTATTAGGTTTCGAAAATGTTTTCGGTTTTTTTTTAGGGCCAAACAAATTTAATAAAAAACATTGTGCACCCAACAGTGGGCGTATAAAATGGGTAGGAAAAAATTGTACTGTAGAAGGGGGGGAAGTAACGCCACGTTTACAACCCCCCTATGTATGCGGTGGCATTTATTTTTCGGCGTAGTTGGGGAGCGTTTAAATTTTTAATTTGTTATTTTGTGTAGGTTTATTTTGCGGTCTATGTTTTATAGTTGGTTTTTTTGCTTATATGGGCTTATATGTTGGGACTAATATTTAAAGGGTTGTTTTTATTTTGCTATACGAATTTTTTTTAAATATAACTTTATGGGCGTCAGAAGCATTGCAATATTTGTGTGGGTTTATTTTTTCGGCATTATGTTTAATAATTTTTTATATATAAGCTTATGTCCCGCGCGTTATTGCGGGGCGTTATTTTTTTTTCTTTCCTAGAGTTATTTTTTCGGGTTTGTTTAATATTATATGGGCTTATGTGTTGGACCTCATGTTTAAAGTTTTTTTTTTTTTTTGCTATATGGGGTTTTTTTTATGGTTTTTTAGTGAGGTACAAGGGACAGTTTAATGAATTAAGTTTTGTAGTTTGTGACTTTGTCGATTATTTTAAAGTTATTAGGTATCGAAAATGTTTCCGCGTATTTTTTTATCTGAATAAATCGGTACTTTCGTAATATTTTTTCCCCTATTTTGTGCCAAACAAATTTAAAAAAAAACATTTGGGCCACCCCAAAGTGGGAGCCCAATAAAATGGGGGGGAAAATGTACTGTAGCAAGGGGGGAAGAAACGACATCGTTTCAACCCCCGTTGTTGCGGGGCGTAAATTTTTATTTTTTATTTTGTGTAGGTTTATTTTTTCGGTCTCATGTTTAATAATTGGTTTTTTTGCTTATATGTGCTTATATGTTGGGACTCATATTTAAAGGGTTGTTTTTATTTTGCTATACGAATTTTTTTTAAATATAATTTTATGGGCGTCAGAAGCATTGCAATATTTGTGTGGGTTTATTTTTTCGGCATTATGTTTAATAATTTTTTATATATAAGCTTATGTCCCGGGAAAGTCTTGCGGTCCTGCATGATCATTTATTAAACCTATGAAATTCACCAACTTTATGTTGACGTTTTAAATGCAATGTTTTTCAGGAGGTCATTAAGCACGAGGTGCGAAGGATACATTGGGGGTTATATTTTGAAGTCATGCATTAAAGATTTAGTCGCATTACATTTTGTTTATCCGTTATGGGCTGTAAATCTTTGTAACAATATCAAGTAAAGCTTCGGGCTTTTGTAACAAATACTTAAATAAATCCAATGTATCAGTTTAAACGACTTTTTGTGTCGTTCTTATATTATCTTGTGTTATTGATCTGATAAGTAACACGCCCCGGATCCTTATTCCGCTGCGACCCATTTTGGGGGTGTTACAATCTTTCTAACAAGAACAACCCATAAATTGATGAAAAGAAGATCGGTGAAGCCAGAAGAAATATTGTTCAACATTCCATCTATTAATTATGTTATCATCAATCTAAACAGCAAATTGAATGGTTTATTTTTCAGTTAGGATGGGAAGCATCAAATTTACAGGTTAGTATTAAGCTTATGTGTTATTACATGTTTTTATATAGGTAGTATAGATGAATTAACCCCTTTAGTATTGTTACCCGCCTAACAGTTGGTACTTGGTACGTCTGTGCTTTAAATTGTTTGTAATTTCACTAATTTATGAGCTTCCAGTTTCTTGATTGTTATTAAAGTAGATGGCAGGAATAAATTTATTGACTGTGGTAGGCTTACCTATATAAAAGTATACAAAATATTTCACACTTTACTCGAGTTGCACAGCTTTTGTGCATCAAGTTTATCTAATGTGTGCCTATATCGTAGATGTGCGCAATCAAACCCTAAAGGTGTTGGCTTAAACACTTTAAAGTGCTAACTATCTATATGTTTGTTATCACATGTTTTGTCTCAATTTTGTTTACAAAGTCATTTTTGCATAAATTCCTGAAAGTAACTACAAATGAAAATGAAAATAAAAGGGTTGCTTTGAGAGTACTTTCAGTTAATGTTTCATGATTCTCTTTTGAAGGTATTGCAAAAGCATGCAGCCATATAACCCCGATGAATATATGCTATAGTGTCAAGCTTGTGAAGACTGGTAAATATTATTTTTTATAATCTTTAGCTCCGAGTGTTGTCATATGATAGTATAATATGAGTATGCAATATTCAATTTGGTTGGTAATTGTTTATCATTCTTTCGTGTATTTGTAGCTATCACCCTAATTATCTAAATATGACCAAGGATGAGGCTAAAGATGAGCCAGAAACTTAAGGTATTCACCCTTTTATTGTTAATTGTAAATATTGGTTTTTTATGGCATGTGGGTGCGTCGAATTAAAGGGGTCTTTGGTTTAACTTATTTAGTTGACTTATTACCATATTAAGCAAAAACAAGTCTATTTTGGTGTTTGGATATGCTTATAAGCTTAGCCTTATGAGCTTATTAAAAGGGGTTTATATTAGTGACATTTGATTTCAGGGATGTGTGCGTATTTAAGCTTCACTAATAGAACAAGTTAATTGTTGCATTATTTACTTTTGAACTACAACTTAATGTGGATACTATACGTATTTGCCGTTTATAAATAATGGCTATAATTTGTCACTTTTATGTATGCCTTTTTCATAAGAAACTTGTACATCATGTAGCCCAACATGGGTAATATAGTAAAATTCTATACAAATGGGAAAAGTTTTGAACAAAATAAATATCCACATTTATACAACAATCAATGTAACACCCCCAAATTGGGTCGCAGCGGAATAAGGGTCCGGGGCGTGTTACTTCTCAGATCAATAACACAAGATGTATATAGAACGACCAAAAAGTCGTTTAAAAACTGATACATTGGATTTTAACAAAGTATTTGTTACATAAGCCGAAGCTTCACTTGTCCACTTGTTCAAAGTACAAAGATTTCTAGCCCATACAGTTATACAAAATGTAATGCGACAAAATCTTTAATGCATGATATCCCAATCAAAACCACCAATGTATCCCTTGCACCTCGTGCTTACTGATCCCCTGAAAAACATTGCTTTAAAACGTCAACAATAATGTTGGTGAATTCATAGGTTTGATAAATCATATATTGTAGGACCACAAGATTTCCCAAGTGTATGACAATGCAACAGATGCAGACATCATATAAATGTAATTACGTTGCTCTAAGCTCATGACACTGAAGCTTGACGTGTATGAATACCAAATTAATGGCCTACATTGCCCGTGGTGATGTTCTAACCCGCAACATCCTATATTCGACATGGTATACTTTCGTTTGTCCAGTGATAGCTATTCACCCGAATGGGATTGTCAAACCCAATAGATCTATTAATAACATTCGCGCTCATAATCCCGCAATTGACAGTTTATGATAATGGGATCAGATATGGGTTATCGCTACTTAGGCAACACGTAATCATAACATGAAACTTAACCACTTGTGTCCAATTGTAAAGCATTGCATGTTTTTCACCCCAAAAACTTATAAAACAAAAACATGTAAAACGTGGGGCTATGAACTCACCTTGAGTGAGCAAATACCAAGTGTATCACAAATAGTGCGTCACGCAAATCGATCAGATGCAACCTATTTAAATTAAGGTCGTATAAGTACTAATCACACTGTTAACTACTACCATGCATAATTCTATATAGCTAATCACCATCTAATTGTTTTGGAAAAATTGTGTTTAACAAGTTAAGACGTTTATAATTACCGTTATAGTAAAACTGGCGTAACTTTCGCGTTTTAAGCCCGATTTTGACGTTTCTTATGCCCACGCTTTCGTATTAAGACGAGTTATCGTAATTTGACATTTTCATATTTTTGACCCTCTGATGAACAGTACTTTTTACTGTTCACATCAGTTAATAAGTTATTTTTATAGTTTTAATTATCGTAAAACCCGTAAACGTCGTATTTTATTCGTTATAGCTCCGTTTTTAGTGATTCTTTCGAGCACGTTCTCGTAATTGAAAGTTCTACTTATTTATGAGGTTTAAAAAAATAAATATTTCTGTCATGAACAGTAACTTTTATAAAAATAGTTTTATAAAAGTATTAATTGTCGTAAACTTGCGAAATTCATAACTCGTTCGTTATTAATTGAAAAATTACGATTCTTATCATTTTGGAATCCTAAAAATATGTATTATTTGTTAAAAATACCAAACTTGCTGTTTGAATAATTTTTATAAAAAGTTTTTATAAAAATTCTTTTACGACTCCGTTTATTAACGTATAACTTGTTTTTACCGTAACTTTTTCGTTATTTATCCGTTTGACATGTTTCTTACTTTTTCGGAATCGTCTTGAGATGTATTATCTTATAAAAATATAAAATAAGTATATTTTTATACACTTTTTGGACAGAATGTGGGATTGAATTTGCTAGGTCCATTTTTAACCTTTGTTTCCATTATTTATCATTTTTGTAATCCACCAAAAGTCTTATATTTTATATATGTTATATCATACATATATTTGTATCCATAGTTCCATATGTTGTCCTTTTGTCCAATCTTTACAAGTCCATCATAATCCTTTATAAATCATAACTTTCATAATTTACCATAAATCACTAGTTTTATATATAACCATTTTACATAAAACCATGTGTGTACAAGTCTTTCCATCTTGTTATAACCTTATTTTTGTTGTTATAGGAACATGATTTATAAGTCCATAATCACATTAATATTTCATTTGCCTTTCTTATACTTGTAACATATTATGTAACTTTATAAACCCTAATTAATACATAATCCTTTTTATGCTTAACCAAGTGTGTAAATCACTTATGTGTCTATTTTAACATGATGTTATTAACATCATAAAATATATAAAAGTGTACATTATGATGACAACAAGTAAAAACTCCTTTTTACATGATCAAAATCCTAAATGGTGATTCAAGCTATAATAAAACTAACATATGCATATAATGATAAATGTAAGATCATAAAGAGTTCTAGATGACCTTATGGTGAATGAAGATGATGACTAACACAATCTAAACCCTTGTTTAGACTAGAAACCAAAGCTTGCACAATATTAACCCTAGTTTTCCAAGTGAAAACCCTAACTTCTCTTTTCTTGATTAATGCTTGAAAATGGTTAGCCAATACTTGGAAACATCTTAGAATGTCTTAGATATGATGTGTATAGGTGTGTATAGGTTGTATAAAATTTGATATGGATTATCCAAAAGGGGTGTTTCTTGCCGTGGCCAAAAGAGGGGCAAAGAGAGGGTTTGGTTTGATTTTTGGTTAAGTGTGAAAGTGTATGCATGCTATCTATGTGTTACTTGCACTTATAAGGGTTAGAGTGGTCAAAAGTTTGCAATAGTTAGTCCAAGAGCAAGATGAGGGTTTCAAGGGTTCTTGTTTTTCCCCCCCCCATTGGGGTTCTTGAGTCAAAGTAACAAGGTATGGGTGTGTTTAATGAACTAGTGAAGTACCAAAGCCAAGTGGTGAAGTTTGTGAGCTCCTTGTCTCCTTGTTGTTGTTTAACCGTGAGTTAGGGGGGAAAGGGTTCTAGAAGCCTTTTGTTACTTGACATAATATCTAGTATCATATTATACTAGTTACAACTTGTAGGTTTATTTAAAAGATTACCACTTGTATGCATTTGTGTATTATTTCATTCCCTAGTGTACAAAGTGACTAGCAACATTTACTTGGGTAAATTTTAATAAAACTTTAGGTATTGGGTACAATCGTGGGTATTTGTTGAAGCGTAGATAAATTAACGTGCTTCCGGTTATGCCTAAACGCAATTTATCGCGAAACGTATTTAATTTACGTAACCAATAAAAATAAAATGAACAAGGATCATAATTATTCTTAAAATAATTATTTAATACTTGATTGATGTAAACGCTTAATTGTTTGATGCCCGTTTACATTGAACGCTAATTTTTAGCTTACGCGATTTAGTTATCATTTTACGATTTGAGAAAACGCGTACAATACAATAAGTACATTGTGTGAGTTATCGACGTCGTCTATGACTTGAATAAACAAGGTGTTATAAATTAATCCTTGAAGTTATTCTATTCGTCATGCAGCTTGAGTTAGAGGTCTCGCTTTTGGTGGCATGATTCTGTCATGACACAAAAGAAAACCTTGATTAAAGGCTATTCATACCGTGACTTAATCATAAACATGATACAAAATGATTCAACTCCAGATTAGTCACAAAACATCAAAGTAGTAATCAAAAGATAGTCATTCACTATTCATCACAAAGAGTTAATTATAGTTGCATTGTATCACAAAAATGTTAAAATCGTTAAAACCAATTAGCATCAAGTCTATTAACTAAAGAGTTAGTTTAGTGATTACAAAATTAAAGATACTATCAATGAAACTAAATACTAAGAGTCACAGGGGATCCCTGTGGCTCAGTTCTCAATCTTGAGAGAACGCGATAGTCCTTACTCGTCTTTTTCAACACAACTCTCTCCTTTTATACAAATCATTCTCCATGGTAAAAACCATGGGCTAAAACTCTAGTACAATAGAGATCTCTCTCGACTCGTTCGTTCTGCATACGAAGAAGTGTGTTGCTCAATCCTGCTTCTTCCAGTTCTCTCTTCAACTTCTTACACTCAACTCTTTCTTCAGCATTACCAAATTTTCTAACCAGATTCTCTAGTGCGGTCGCCCCTTCTTCCACACTAGATCACACTTATACCCAATCTAAAATCAACTTACCGTATGTATTTATCCTTTGCCATTCCCCTTCTTTTCAACTAATGGATGTGCCGTCTCACGAACACATACTCGTCTTAAAGAGATGACAATCGAGACCAAAAAGCGAGTTAATGTCCCTCTGTATCGAAACTGGGAAACAAACTATCACATCTTCTCAAAGGAAAGTGGCATTACGAGACTCACATTACAGCTGGACACTATTTCGAGGAACAGTCTCGTCCTGGCCTCGATGTATCCTAACCTCAACCACATCTTCAGACTCTGAATCAGAAGCAGGTGGCGGTAGATTAAGAGGATCCACCTCTTCATAAGGAAATGTCAGCTTTGGTTCATTCTCTTCTTCCCTAATGTCTACTTCTATATCTTCTTCTTCTTCTTGAGGTTCTTCCTCCTCAAACTCTTCTTCTTCTTCAAACTCTTCTTCTTCTTTTGGTTCCTCATTCTCATCGACTAAGGCAGGCTCGGGAATAGTGGGAGCAAGATCGGGTTGGTTCGGCTCGACCTCGCATAAGTCATCAACATGATCAGGAGGAAGTACATTCACCATGATAATATGAAAATTACATAATAATATTCAATAGTAATTCTTATTAGAATGTTTCTATTATTGGAAATAACGGGTTGCGTAATTATGCAACAAACGACTATGCTTTCAAACAAGCCTAATAGTCAACATATCTTGAATATATAATAGTATATTTATTATATAACCGCATAACAGTCATGCACCCAACTCGTGAAAAAACATCCAAAGAGAAAACTCTTTTTGTTAGTAACCAAAGGCAATGGGGAGTCTTGGCATGTGTAGAAGAGTTATAGTTTAGGTTTTTAAAACTTGACCTAGTTCTCTATAACCTTAGGCTCTTGATACCAATATGTAACACCCCTATTTTTTCGTAGCACAACGGAATTCAAAATGGGTGTTACTTCATAGCACAATACACCAAGATATAGAAAATGACTCAAAAGAGATGTTTACAAAAACATGTGTTCCATTATTGAAAATCAAAGTAAATGCGTTTAGTCCCAAAAGAAATCGTAACCCAATCCATCACAACATTTGATAAGTAAATGTTTTCAAATTAAAGACATTGTCTTATGAAAATGAGGAACACATTAGCAAGCTTCTACACAAGCAACCACACATACAAGACCATCGTTGCCCTCATCCTTGTCTAAAAAAGTCAACAAAAATGTTGAGTAAATCCACCGAGTTTATAAACAGTGAGTAAAAATCTTTGAACACAAGTATAGTTTCGGGAAATACAATTGCATCGAAGTACAACGTATCTATTCAGTCACGCATTGGGAGCTCATGTACAGAAACATTAACACTACATATATCTTTTCATATGTCAATAATTTGCCCCAAAACAAGGTATTATTGCCTCATACCTATTCGTCTCTATACAAAATGTCCGTTTGACAGAGTGTTCACCAATGGATCCATACCCGGGATGGGGTTGTCAAACCCAATAGATCTATTTAATGCACAAGCGTTTACCTCACGGGTAATTAACGGTTCATGAAATTAGGGACTTTGGCAATAGCTACTCATGCGGAAATATCTCAGAATCGGGTCCAGCATACCATAAAATCACTTGTGTTTGATTTTCTAAAAACAAGCATGTATCTCCCTCGCGGGTTTATAAAACGATCAAAAGATTTAAATGCGAGGCTATGAACTCACCTTAAGCAAAAGTGTCCAATCAAACAATTCAACACCAGCAAACAACTTCACGTCTCAACCGCGACCTATATAATATTATATAGCGGTACGCGATTACGAAAAATATAATTTATATAATGCATACTTGCATATTAGCTATCACATATATATAACCATATATATAATTATATATCACAAATCTCCAACTGCGACGCAAAATATTTACTTAGACGCACCAACAATGTTGTACCTTTGAAAAGTTTTTATCTTTAGAAAGTTGCTGAAAGTAAGGATAATATAGAATCCAAAATAATATTTCATCGTTATGTTACTAATTTAACCAATCTCTTGACATAGAAAGAACATACTCAAAAGTTTACACATGTTTGACTTTTGATAGTCAATTTTCGTAGTTAACTTTTCCTACAAAATTTTACTCAACTTCATTTGGCCATAAAAGATTCGTTTTTACTATAAAAACACTAGATCTAACACCAATAAGCAATATTTTCAACCCAAATATTCATGAACTTGATCCAAATTAAAACTAGCAAAATACTTGTTGCATGTCGAATCTTTTTAGTGGGATATGTTTGTTTTGATGTAAGGATCAATATTTTCTAAATGGATCGTATTGCATGTAAGATTTTTGATGGGTTTGGGTGGTGGTAGTGGTTCGTCGGACGCAAGAGGAGGGGGGGGGGGAGAAAACTGATTTTTTTATTTGTAAAGTAGGAGTGAGTGTTTGTTTATATAGGGGAACACTTTGGGCTTGTGAGACATTTGGTCACTAAACTTCCAAAATATAAGAATAAAAATTACAAAGGTGTTGGTTTCGGGTTTATAACCAACAATAGGGCTTGGGTTTTACAATTTCGTAGTTATTTTTATTCCGTCAAACTTTATTTGGTTTAAAACATTTAATAAAATGTTCAATCACGTAAACCACGACTTTAGACACGGTTTTTACAAAAACACGGGAATAGCCATAAAACACCAAAAATAAATATAATCGTGCTCTCGGAGCCGAATATAAATTTTTCTAATTTTCTCAAACGCTTTAATTGAATAGAAATTTGAAATACGACTTGTAATTACTCAATAAATAGAAATTTTCACCAAACCGACTAAAAACATAACAACTATATCCAACTATATAGTAAAATAATTATCATGGCTCAAAGTAAGTATTGACCTGAAACTCAGGTTGTTACAAAATTGCTATTAGATTGAATACGTTAGGTCTTTCGGGTCCGTCCAAAGGCTGATTCAGTTGATATAGCATTCTATGCTTTTGTTTGTTCAAGTAATATATTTGTAACTTTGAATTTTACTAGTCAACATGGGTGTGCACAAGTCAAAATGGATTAGGATTTGAACACAAATTATGCTGCATTTTTACTTAAAAAAATCATTCTAGTAGAAGCACCATACTCAAAATGCACAAACATTTATGATATAGTAACCACAATAAAGTTAAGAATATCCAAAAGAAGCAAAGTTAAATGTACCAAGACAAAAACAACAATGTCAAAGTTATATATTTTTTCACTAAGCCAAAAGATGAACATACATCGCCTTCACAAACACATGCACAAGCTTTACAAACCAAGACTGAAGTACCTACAACATCTTCCTTTTAGCTTTACTCCTTATATTTGAACTTCCTTCAATATCTTCTTTCGAACTTATAATTCCAAATTCCTTATTGAATTTGTTGCCAAGTTGTAACAATTGTAAGGCCCAAAACGCAATGCGTCGCTGGAGGTGGCCTTTTTGTTGGAACTACAAGAGTTGTACAGGTTGACCCTGTTCTAGTTGTGGGTGCAAGATGTTTTGACCTTGATTTGGGTTTTTCAAGTTTTATGATTGCTGTATTTCTAAAGCTTGACCCTCGTATACCTTTATAAATAGTCCTTTGATCATCTGAACATAAATCATCATACCATTGTACAATCTTTGATGGAATAGTAGGTGTTTTGCATCTGCAGAGCTTGACCTGTTTTTACCATAAAAAGTTTTTTTCTCTTAGGTAGATCTAGACCCTGGTTTAGCTTTAGAAGGTTTTTTGTTCCCAAGTATAATCAGAGCTACAAGTATCCTTAGAGCTTGACTTTAAGGTATCATTGGAGATTTTATTAGAAGTAACTTAAAAAGGGTTATGATTAGAGCTTTCATCAGAGGTAGCTTGAAAAGAGTTATGATCAGACCCTTCATCAGAGGTAGTTTGAGTCAGGAAATAATCATAGCTTGTGTCAGATTCAATAATTATGACCTTTGTAAATAAGATATGATTGTTAAACTTAGTTACAAAATACGCATTGCTTCAATTCAGTTTACTTATGATAACATCAAATAATGTCATATTTTACCATCATTTATCCCACATATTTTCCCACTTTTATATGATTATTGCAGGATATTTGTACTTAATTGCTTAAAGTTTATGATTGCACTAATTATGGAGTAACTTGTGAAGACGAAGCAAAAAGGCGCAATTCTAGAACTAAAACGAAGACATTTAAAGAAGACTATTATTTGCTACTATACGCCGTATCCAACAAGGAAGATACGGCATATCAGCGCCAACTCATCACAAGAATATGCGTAATGATCAATTCCCTATACGGCGTATCACACTTCTCCTATACGCCGTATGCACAGCTGGTCATCAGTCAAAGATGCGCAGTTAATGTGATTGATGGTAATTAATCTTGATTGATTTGATCTTATCGCGAACTCCAAGGAAATTAACCCTATACGCCGTATCCAACTCTATCTATACGGCGTATCCAGGCTGTTTTCGGACACTATAAATACGAGGCTCAAAAACAAATTTTAGTGTGAAAAAATTATATTCTCTATACCATACTCTCTGAAGATGATTTTTCCAAGATATTAGAAGGAGCCAAGGTTAAGCATTAACTATAATTCCATAGAAGACATCGTGTAATTCTTACTTTCTTAATCATTCGATTTTTAATTGTTTGATCACGTTTGTAAAATGACAACGATTATGGGCTAATACCCTGGGGTATAATGTTTGGTTTGTTTTAATCCAACTTGCTTAATTTATCGTTGTTGTTTAATTATGTTTATTGCCTCATACTTGTTTATGTGCTTGTACATGCGACCTATCATTCAACTGGGTCTAGTGAGACCTAACTAATAATCTAGATGCCGAGATAGCTCTCCATGCTGTGCCTTGTATACCCGGACCAATAGGATCACAAATGACACCCTATCCTTACCCTTTGATTATGAGCTTAGTTGGACCGGCAGGTGACCGATAATTGTTCAACTAGTATTGTTCCTAATTGATTGGTATTTATTTTGGTGGTGGACTGCCGGTGTATAAGGCAACATCAAGCAATAAGTGGGTAAAGTCCCGATGGGCAGGGATTAACAAGATCACCGCTACTTTAATTCCCTATGATAAATTATATTTAGACTATAGGATGCTTTATGCGGATGCGTTAATCGTGACAGGATTGTTCGTATCTAGGTCTTAGGAAGAAGTACCACCTAAGTCTTAAGAATGATATGCCGCCTCGAAATAAGTAGCCATTGCACTAAATAAACAAACCAGCTTGTAATTGGATTTAACATGGTTAATACAGTTTTCTATTATTTGGCTTGTACCGCTTCTTTATCTTGTGATTAATTGCTTTAGTTTGTATTGTGTTTTGAATTAATCTTTTACACCACCCAACCTGTGCCAGTCTCTTAGACTGAAAACTCCCCATTTACCTCTAGTAAATATGTAGAGCATAAGTTTAATAACTAACTAGACTAATCTAGATAGAACCAAAATACCGATAGAATATTAGGTTAACTCTCACTCTTAGTGTTCGACACCCTACTTACCGCGAAGCTACATCTTGACCGGGTACACTGCCCGTTAAAGTGTTGTCTTTAGGTTTGTTGACTAAATATAAATGTAAAACTTGATAATCACTAAATATACACCACACGATGACACATCATTCAAGAAGGTTCCAAGGAATGGGATGACCAAAGAGAGGTGAGGGAGGTGATGGAGTATTGAATTGAATATCAAGTGGAGTAATTGGTGAAAGGGTGAGAGTGATGTCCATTGATCCACTTTCTTGAGTTGGAGGTGGTGGAGGTACTCTTGGAGGAGGAGACATTGGTGAGTTCAAGTAGCCATAGGTTGATGGCGATGTGGAGGATGTTGGTGATTTGTGTTGATAGAAATAATGCCTAAAAACGTTATTAATATTTTTCAACCTCTCTATGTTTTGATAATCACAAAATGTAAAAACATCAAGTGTAAAATTAAATACAAACAAGTAATTAGTAGTAAATTTTTATTTCAAAATTTTAATCACTTAAAGGTATGAATAAATAAATGCTTAATGTATTTTATGATCAAAAGATTTTTTATTTAACCTCACACTTTTTATAAAAATGACACAAACATTTTTATATCTTTTACAAAAACATTTTTAGATTTAAAAGAAATGTATTATTCAAATAAATATTTTGAATTCAAATTTCTACCCAAAAACGGCTAGAAATGTTCCAAAAAACACCTCCCCTTGAAAAGACAAAAGAGGGAGCGTCTGGGCTGGGCGGCCCCCTTAAAATTAAGGGGACCAACACCCTAATTAAGGGGACCGCCCAGACAAAAATCCAGCTCACCTGGCCTATAAATACTGGACTATTTCCCACTGACTTTCTCACCTTTTTCACACACTTTCTTTCTGTTCTAAATCAGTTTACACTCTCCTTTCTTTCCTTTGATCATTTAATCATAAAGCTTTGTTTCCAAGTGATCCAAGCTTTGTTCCTCAAGTGCAAGAGAAGAATACTTCCCACCATTGAGTGAAGAAGTATTGTAGCTTAGAGTGTGTCCTTGCAACCTTGTTGCAATTATATCATATCTTGTAAATCTCTTGTGTATATTGTGAAGGTGTGTATTGTAGTTGTGTATATTAAGTAGATTGTGGTGATCATTATAAGTATAGTTAGATCGGGGTGATCTTAGTAAGTAGTGTTAGATTTGTGTGTTCAAGATAGTGGTTAGTTGTGATAGGTTGGTTCTACCTAGGATTAGAACTCGACATTACGCTTAGTGTCAGAAATTGGTGTAAGCTAAGTTGTGTACGGTTTTCTCCGCCTAAAGGGAGCTTGTTGACATAGTGAAGAAAACTATCGAGTTTGGTGCTCGGGGAGTGGAGTAGGGCGAAGAGGTGCTTCGTTACCGAACTACTATAAATCCTTGTGTTATGGTTTAATCTTTCCATCTCTTATCTTTTATCTTGCATACTTATTTCATATCTTGTCATTACTCATTTGATTAGTTAAAATTATTCATATTGTGCACATTGTGAATTCACATAAAGTAGAATCTAAGTTTTTATAAACAAACAACACTGTGAATTAAAAAGCGGTAAACTATTCAACCCCCCTTCTAGTTTTCCACAATTGGTATCAAGAGCCATGTCAAACAAGATTTTTAAAATAAACTGTATTTTAAAACTTGAATCGATCTATGGAATCGGAAAAATATTTAGAATGGAAATCTATGCAAAGACTACCTCTATTTAAAAGTAATGGATTTATTTATTGGAAAAATAGATTCGAAACTTATGTGAAATCAAAAGATCTAGATCTTTGGCATGTTATTAACTATGGTGATTTTTCTCCTATTCAAAATAATCCCGAAACTAAAAGGATGAAATTGTACCATTTGGTAAACAAAAGGATGATCTTAAAAAGAATCTTTCTAAAAATAATGAAGCTAAAATGGTGATTTATAATGCTTTACCACGTAAAGAATATGAAAGAATTTTATGTGTAAAACTGCAAAAGAAATTTGGGATACTTTATTAATCACTCGCCAAGGTAATAGTCAAGTCAAAGATAATAAAATAGATCTTCTTGTTCAACAATATGAACAATTTACGATTTCGGAAGAGGAATCGATAGATAATGCTTTTGCTAGTTTAATACTATTAATACTAGTCTAAAAGCACTTGATGAAAGTTTTTCTAGCAAGAATTATGTTAGGAAATTTCTTAGGGCACTTCATCCTAAATGGCGCGCAAAGGTTACGGCTATTGAAGAATCAAAGAATTTAACATCTCTATCACTTGATGAACTTATTGGAAACTTGAAAGTTTATGAAGTAATAATTAAGAAAGATTCTGAAATGGTCAAAGGCAAAAGAGAACAAAATAGATCTCTTGCCTTGAAGTCCAAAAAGGAATCAAGTGATGAAGATAACTCGAATTCTGATAGGGAAGATGAAGAATACGACATGGCCGTAAAAGAATTTAAGAAATTTTTCAAAAGATAAGGAAGATTTGCAAGACAACCACGAGACAAAAGAAAGTCATTTCAAAGAAGTAGAAATGACAAAGATGGTAAAAGTGAAAGAAAATACTTTAGATGTGGAGATCCAAATCATTTCATCGGAGTATGTCCAAAGTCGTCAAGAAGTAATAATCAAAGAGCTTTTATTGGAGGAGCATGGAGTGATGGTGGCGAAGATGAGGAAGAAAAGGCTAAAGACGAAACTTGTCTTGTAGCTCAAGCATCAAATGAGATATGCTTAGGAATAAACTTAGAGCCTGGCGAATGGATTAAAGATAGTAGATGCTCGAAGCATATGACGGGTAACCGAAAATTGTTTTCTACATACAAAGCATATAACTGAGGGAACGTCATTTTCGGAAGCAATTTACACGGCAACATCATAGGCAAAGGTACGATTTCTCATGACTCCCTAATTATTGAAAATGTTGAGCACGTAGATAATTTAAAATTTAATTTGCTTAGTGTTGGTCAAATATGTGATAATAAATGCAAAGTGGTATTTATCAAACATGATAGCGAAATAATAAAAGACGAAAAGGTCATAGGTAGAGGAATTAGAAAAAGAGGACTATATGTGATGAAATTAGGAAATAAACCGGAAGATAAAATATGTCTTGTAACTTTAGACTAGGAGATTAGGTCACGCAAATATGCAATTAATTCAATCATTGGCTTCTAAGGAATTAGTTAGAAATCTACCTAAGCTTAAATTTGACCGACATTTTTGTGACGCTTGCAAAATTGGAAAGCAAGCTTATGCTAGTCACAAAGCCAAAAATATAGTATCAACAACTAGATGCTTAGAGTTATTACACATGGACTTATTTGGCCCATCCGCCATACGGAGTTATGGAGGAAATCGTTATACCTTAGTAATTGTAGATGACTATTGTCGATATACATGGACTAGATTTTTAGAAAATAAAACCGAAGCATTCGATGAATTTGAAATATTTAGTAAAATGATTCAAAATAAATTAGGATGTTCCATAGTGTCAATTAGATCGGATCATGGTCGGGAATTTGATAATGATGTACAATTCAAAAACTATTGTGAGTTAAACGAAATTTCTCACAATTTCTCTGCTCCTCGTACTCCACAATCAAATGGGGTAGTAGAAAGAAAGAACCGCACTCTACAAGAAATGAGTAGAACCATGTTAAATGAACAATCTATTCCACAAAAATTTTGGTGTAATGCGGTCGATACATCAACCTATATAATAAATAGAATCTCCATTAGACATATTTTAGGAAAAACCCCATACGAGTTATTAAGAGGAAGAAAACCAAACCTAAACTATTTCAAAGTATTTGGAAGTAAATACTTCATTCTTAATACAAAAGATTACCTCACCAAGTTCGACCGAAAGTCGTATGAAGGTGTTTTCTTATGATACTCTCAAAATAGCAAAGCCTATATAATTCTTAACAAACATACAATGAAAGTCGAAGAATCCTTAAATGTGACATTCGATGAAACTCCTCCCCCGTCTAAAACATCACCTTTGGAGGATGATGATTTAGTCGAAGAAGAAGCTATTAAGGTTAGTAAAACAAGACCTTTAGGAAGTGATCTCGAATATAAATCTTTAGAAAATAAGGAAATTATAAACATAAAAGAATCTAAAAGTTTGAAGAACTCTTAGATCACAAGCCCAAGACAAAACTAATTTCTTTTGTTTTCTTTCAACCATAGAACGTAAAAATATAAATGAAGCGCTAAAAGATAAAAGTTGGGTAATTGCTATGCAAGAAGAATTAAACCAATTCATATCAAATGATGTTTGGGAATTAGTTCCAAATCCTAAGGATATGACCATAATTGGAACCAAATGGGTATTTAGAAATAAGCTTGACGAAAATGGTGTCGTATCTAGAAACAAAGCTGCGCTAGTATGCAAGGTTATAATCAACAAGTAAGAATTGATTTATGAACAATATATGCACCCGTAGCTAGATTAGAATCCATAAGAATATTATTAGCTTATGCATGCGCACTAGACTTCAAATTATTTCAACATACGATGTAAAGCGTGCATTCTTAGCGTTCTTATCAATGAGGAGGCTTACGTGCACAAACTTCGGGATTCATTTACTTCGCAAACCTAATCATTCTATAGACTTAGAGAGCTCTTTACGGACTTAAACAAAGCTCACCTAAAGCCTTCGTACGTTAGATGAATGCTTTTCTTTTTTAACATGGAATTACCCATGGGGATGTAGTTAACACACTCTTTACTAAAAGAAGGGACCCTAATTCATCATTGTCTAAATATATGTTCGTTGACATATTCGGATCAAACTTGTCAAAGAGATGTGTGATGTTTGCCAAATCATGAAGAACGAGTTTGAAATGAGTATTGATGGGGGACTAAAAAAATTTATTAGGACTACAAATAAAAACAATTAGAGATGGTATATTCTTTAATCAATCAAAATATATAAAATAGATGCTCAAGAAATTTAGATCAGAAGACTCTAAGCCAATGAAAACTCCTATATCCACGAAAACGAAACTCACAAAAGACGTAGAAGGTGAGTTCGTAGATAACACCAAATATAGAGGTACGATAGGAAGTTTATTATACTTAACGGAAAGTAGTCCAGATATCATGTTTAGTGTTTGCCTTTGTGCATGCTTCCAAGAGGATCCTAAAATCTCTCACCTTGAAGCGGTTATACGTATCTTTCGATACGTTAAAGGCACTATGCGCTTAGGATTATGGTATCCTAAGGGGTCCGGCATAGAAACCATAGTATATGCGAACTCTGATCATGCGAGATATTATGTGGACCAAAAAGCACTAGCGGTATTTACACATTCATGGGATGTTGTTTAACATCTTGGTTTTCAAAGAAGCAAACCGCTCTTGCTATTTCCACTACCAAAGCCGAATATGTAAGCGCCGGAAAGGCATGTCAACAAGCACTATGGATGAAACAAGCTCTCGTAGATTATGGCATTAAGTTAGATGACATTCCTATAATGTGTGATAACAAAGGGGCTATAACTTAAGCAAAAATCCCATACAACACTCTCATACAAAACACATTGATATTCGTCACCATTTCCTTTGTGACAATGTTCAAAAAGGAAATATTTCCACAGAAAAGGTGTCATCGGAAGATAACATTGTCGATATTCTAACTAAACCCCTTAAACGTGAGCCCTTCAATTACTTACGCCTGGGTCTAGGAATGATGGAACAAATTGATTAAATGCTTACTAATTAGTCTCATTACGATAAATGACTGATAAGGAACTTAAAAGTAAATAAGAATAATGAACTAAAATCAAACCTGAAATGCCAAAATCAAAAAATTAGAAAAAAATTATGTCAGTTGGGCGGCCCCTTAATTCTTAATGGGCGGTCCCTTTAAAATTAAAGGGGTCGGCCATACAATTAAGGGGACTGGCCATCTGACGGTAGGTGAAATCTTTTTTTCTTCCGAGTCTAGGATTCTATTTTACACAAAATCAAATATTGGGAACTTATCAAAAGGATAATTTATATACAAAATTACGTAACCTTGGTTTAAGTCAAGGCTTAAGATTTTCTGCTTGATATATATATATATATATATAATATATATAATATATATATTTATATATTTTATATATATATATTTATTTATAATATATAATACAAGTCTCATTTCACTTTAACAAAATCCTCTGTCCGACAGGAGTACATGAAAAATCTATTTTCATACATTATTGATATATGCTAAAAACATTTTTCAATCATGTATATTGAAACTGCATTTGTTGCCAAAATATATAATCCAATATATATTTTGACAATTTTGATTGAGCAACATTAAATCAAGGAGCACTTGGATTATTTCTTGGGTTTTCTTTTATTAGAGTCGAAATAATCGTCACTCCACATTTGTTACATATAGGCACACACTAGGTTTATAAATGCAAACACAAGTCTCATTTAAATGCGTTTACAACACAAAGGGTTTGTTTAAGGAATCTTAAAAGCATTACAACTATTTGGAGTATTAAAACTATTTGTATAATATGATTTCTATTGAAGACATTATTTTACCTTTTTGCATGCTTGTCTACATGTTATTCTTGCTAAATGCCCTTAGACTTGATCATGCTTAAAACAAAATTAGGATTTGCTTGCCTATCTTCTTGCTTGCTAAATGTTGTTGCCATAAAAACTAGAACTTGCTGCAAAATGGCCACAAAACAGTCCACCTTTTTACCATTTCCTAAAACAAAACAAAACCCTAGACTTCTGGACTTTAAGGGGGCGGTCCCCTTAAAATTAAAGGGATTGGCCATGTAATTAAGGGGATCGGTCACCTAAAGCACGTATTTTACTGTTTCTTTCTGCTTTTTGACCCTCTTTCATCTAGACTTAGCTATAATTTCCATGAACTCACCAACATCCTTTGAATTGACTTTCAAACAATGTTCATCCTTCCTTAATTACACCATTCTCCTAGTATAAATCAACCCTTATCCTCAACATATTTTCCACACTCATCTTGTCTTCTCCAATGTCTTCCCCTCACAAACCTTTACCCAAACCTTTAAAGGTTGCTAAAATATCCGTAAGACCCATTTGGAGAAAGAAGTTGAACTCTTGTCACACATCAAATGTGGATGATGTTAACTTACCTACTCAAATATCCAAACCACAATCTCCTCTCAATCAAAATCAACCATCTCAAGAGAACTCTCCTACCACTCAAACAAACCATGATTCTCTACAATCTCACTCACTTCCACTTGGTAATTCTTGCAACACTAATGTTGGACGCACTCCCTCTCTACCACAAGACATCAATCAAACTCAAACTCAACTCACACAACCTCCATCCCCTCATTAACTCATCAATATGCTTCATGCTCAATCTCTACCTTCACCTCAAGGTGACAATCACACTCAACCTCCACTTCCTCCATCACCTAGTAGAGAAATGCTCATGAATGACATTAACCAACTTCAAGACTTATCAAATCTCCTAGCTATGCATCTCTCACAACGTAACACTCCATCATCACCTTATTCTCCAAACTTACCTTACACCCTCAACTTGGATCAAGTCAAACAACAGGCTATTATCCTTATTAAATCTTTACCCAAAAACAATTCCTAACCTTAAGTGAAGATATCAATTAGATTGAATTTCTTCTTACTCGACCACAACCATCACCTCAAGTCCACCGAGACTATCCTCCAACAACCACCTCCGCTTCAAACTCTCCACCAACAACCAACTAAGCATGATACATGCCGACTTTTTCTCGCTTTCAAATAAATGACCAATCCTCTCCTTTTGCAAGCAGGTCCAATGACTTCCTATGGCAATCTAGGAATATTAGGACCTTTGTAGTCTATTTTTATGTATGTTGTCTTAATATGCTTCAAGCATATTATTTAAATTTGATGTATGCATGATTGTGTTTTATACACAATTTCTATATTTAATGAGTGATCTTTAGTATTATGCTTTATAGTGGAATTTTTTATTTGGTTAATATCTTGCATTTTTCCTTTCTTTGTTAGAAACATCGGTGTTGTTCCTCTAACTTGTTTTTGTAGCAAAGTTACTGTTGATCCCAATTCTAATAGATCTTGCTTAGCTTGTTATAAAGCTTAGTTGTATTTGAATAAATCCAAAACAACTATGATAGAAACTTTGATTGAGAATATCAAAGACTATGTGGAATCTAGTCAATGATACTAAGAAGAACTTCAATGAAACAGTAATGAACAAGATCAATAACAAACAATTTATCAAACTTTTAGCCTCAATATAAAATGAATACTCTTAATAGTATTAGGGTTACAAAACCTTGAAGCTATATACTATACGACTTTGATACTTTTCTAGATATATGATTCTATACCCTAGGACCTCCTTTTATACACCAAAGAGTCCTGATTGATTTACAATATATTACAAAAACTTAGAATATTCACTAAGATCTTTTTTGTAGATAACTCATACTTATCACGTAAGTAATCTTGATAAACAATCTTCATCTTTATCCTTTCTCTTGTCTTTATCCTTCTGACAGTAGAAACTCTTCTAGCAGTTGTAATCTTTCAGCAGTTGTAACTTTATACCAGCAGCATTAATTCTTCAATACTAACAATAGTAACTTTTGTCCCAGCAGCACTAACTAAGCACAAGCAGCATTAACTACTTAGAATATTTTCTTCATTCTTCATCAGCAGTACTAAGTTACACTAGCAGTACTATCTTTACTCTAGCAGTACTAACATTACTAGCAGTAGTAATTAACGGTACTAATATACACTAGCAGTAGTAACTTATACTAGCAGTACTAACTACTTAGCATATTTTTCATAAAGATTACTAACAACACTAATTTATGCTTAGCAGTACTAACACACACCTGAGCAGCAGTAACTTCAAGAACATCAAGAAGCTTTTAATCCCAACAATCCTCCCCTAAACTTGATATTTATCTTCAAAATCATCAAGTTTCATTCAAAGCTTCATAAAACTTGTTGATCCCAATTCTAATAGATCTTGCTTAGCTTGTTATAAAGCTTAGTTGTATTTGAATAAATCCAAAACAACTATGATAGAAACTTTGATTGAGAATATCAAAAACTATGCGGAATCTAGTCAATGATACTAAGAAGAACTTCAATGAAACAGTAATGAACAAGATCAATAACAAACAATTTATCAAACTTTCAGCCTCAATATAAAACGAATACTCTTAATAGTATTAGGGTTACAAAACCTTGAAGCTATATACTATACGACTTTGATACTTTTCTAGATATATAATTATATACCCTAGGACCTCCTTTTATACTCTAAATAGTCCTAATTGATTTACAATATATTACAAAAACTTAGAATATTCACTAAGATCTTTTCTGTAGATAACTCATACTTATCACGTAAGTAATCTTGATAAACAATCTTCATCTTTATCCTTTCTCTTGTCTTTATCCTTCTGACAGTAGAAACTCTTCTAGCAGTTGTAATCTTTCAGCAGTTGTAACTTTGTACCAGAACCATTAATTCTTCAATACTAACAGTAGTAACTTTTGTACCAGTAGCACTAACTAAGCACAAGCAGCATTAACTACTTAGAATATTTTCTTCATTCTTCATCAATAGTACTAAGTTACACTAGCAGTACTATCTTTACTCTAGCAGTACTAACATTACTAGCAGTAGTAATTAACACTACTACTATACACTAGCAGTAGTAACTTATACTAGCAGTACTAACTACTTAGCATATTTTTCATAAAGATTACTAATAGCACTAATTTATGCTTAGCAGTACTAACACACACATGAGCAGAAGTAACTTCAAGAACATCAAGAATCTTTTAATCCCAACAGTTACCATAGCTCGATTCCTTGGTGCCCTCGAACGAGGGGGAGTACACATCAAGAGGGAGCATTTATTTCGTCGATTTTACTAACATCGATGAAGCCTTTTTGATTTTACAAAAAGGGGGAGAAATAGAAATAAAACTCACTAAATACTTGTTTAAAAATTAATTTTTCATTTAATGAGTTTAGATTTTGTAATCATCAAAAAGGGGGAGATTATTGATAGAAATAATGCCTAAAAATGTTATTAATATTTTTTAACCTCTCTATGTTTTGATAATCACAAAATGTAAAAACATCAAGTGTAAAATTAAATACAAACAAGTAATTAGTAGTAAATTTTCATTTCGAAAATTCAATCACTTAAAGATATGAATAAATAAATGCTTAATGTATTTTATGATCAAATGATTTTTTATTTAACCTCACACTTTTTATAAAAATGACACAAACATTTTTATATCTTTTACAAAAATATTTTTAGATTTAAAAGAAATATTTTATTCAAATAAATATTTTGAATTCAAACTTTCTACCCAAAAAACGGCTAGAAATGTTTCAGAAAATACCTCCCCCGAAAAAGACAAAAAATGGAGCGTCTGGGCTGGGCGGCCCCCTTAAAATTAAGGGGACCGCCCAGACAAAAATCCAGCTCAGCTGGCCTATAAATACTGGACTATTCCTCACTGATTTTCTCACCTTTTGCACATACTTTCTTTCTGTTCTAAATCAGTTTATACTCTCCTTTCTTTCCTTTGATCATTTAATCATAAAGCTTTGTTTCCAAGTGATCCAAGCTTTGTTCCTCAAGTGCAAGAGAAGAATACTTCCTACCATCAAGTGAAGAAGTATTGTAGCTTAGAGTGCGTCCTTGCAACCTTGTTGCAATTGTATCATAACTTGTAAATCTTTTGTGTATATTGTGAAGGTGTGTATTGTAGTTGTGTAGATTATGGTGATCATTGTAAGTATAGTTCGATCGGGGTGATCATAGTAAGTAGTGTTAGATTGGTGTGTTCAAGATAGTGTTTAGTTGAAGTGAGGTTGTGAAGAGTAGTGAAGAAAGGTTGTGAAGGAGTTGTGAAGTGACGTAAAGTTGTGAAGTCAAGTAAAGTTGTGAAGTGAAGAAAAAGTAGTGTGAAAAAGCGAAGTAGTAAATTGTCGTGAAGTAGTGTGGTTAGTTGTGATAGATTGGTTCTACCTAGGATTAGAACTCGACATTACGCTTAGTGTCGGAAATTGGTGTAAGCTAAGTTGTGTACGGTTTTCTCCGCCTAAAGGGAGCTTGTTGACATAGTAAAGAAAACTCTCGAGTTTAGTGCTCGGGAAGTGGAGTAGGGCTAAGATTTGCTTCGTTACGGAATCACTATAAATCCTCGTGTTGTGGTTTGATCTTTCCATCTCTTATCTTTTATCTTGCATACTTATTTCATATCTTGTCATTACCCATTTGATTAGTTAAAAAATTTCATATTGTGCACATTGTGAATTCACATAAAGTCGAATCTAAGTTTTTATAAACAAACAACAGTTTGTATTAAAAAGCGGTAAACTATTCAACCCCCTTCTAGTTTTCCAAAATTTGGGTTTGTGATCAATGGAGGATGAAGAAGTGGATATGGTGGATGGAGTTTTTGAGGGTGCATTTAGAGCACTTGGTGATAAGACTTGGTAATTTGGAGAAGGAGTTTTGGTGTCATCATTAGTGAGATCAATAAATAATTGTTTTGGTGGTATTATATTGATTTTTGGTCTTTTTGAAGGTTTGGAAATGGAAGCTCTAGTGGATGTCATGGAGGTTTATGGTGGTTGATAATGGATGAAGAAGATGATGAAGTGATAGTAAACATTTGAAAGGAATTTATTGGAATTGAATAGTTTGGAAATGGAATGAACTTGAGTTAGTTCAAGAGTTTCCAAAATGTGTTCGAGTTTTCTAGGTAAGGATAGCTGAGGCTAGGTAAAAGGGAGTCAAAAAGCAGAAAGAAATAGTAAAACCCATGATCCATGATCTGGATGGCCGCCCCCTTTATCTATGGTGTCGGCCCCCTTATTGATAAGGGGCCACCCTTATGAGCTAAGGGGGCCGCCCAATTGGTACTTTTCAAATGACCTATAATTTATTTTTGCTAAAATTTTGTGAGAAAGGTTGTGTTTTGGTGATCAATTTGCAGCAAGTACTATGTGAATGTATATATGTTCATGAAACAAATATATCATATATGCATGCAACTAGTTTAGATATATGAGATAAAGATAAACATAGAGAACATACTAATAACACATAATGATTAGAGATTCTAAGCAAGCTAAAGAAGTTCACATACTTTCGACTAAGTCGGGTTGTCATCACACAAGTAATTAAACATAAACATATTTTCACACAAAGTCCTAAACAAATTATTCTACCGAGCTAATCATCATTTAACATCTTTATTTCTTTTTCTTTCCGAAAACTCCTCGCAATGCCTGGCCTAATGATTTGAATCCACCTCTAACTTCTTCATGGATTTGTTGCGTTTGATTGAGCAAGGTAGTTTGTCGCTCGAAGAGAAGATCATCATCTTGTTGAGGGAATGTTGTATCTTTGGTAATTGAGTGGACGAAAGGAGTTGAGGTAGGT
>BQNB010094005.1:0-26223 GCA_026074375.1 Tanacetum coccineum | reverse complement strand
CTCACCATTATCATTTTCATCAAAATTTTTACAATCAATAATAATCAAGAGTTAAAGGTTAAAGACTACTTCTAGTTCTAATGCTGTAATCTTTTCAAAGATCATATTTCAAGGCTTATTGGTTTATGTTTTATTAGGTTAAATGTTGATGTTCTCCAAAGTTTTGTTAAGATTATAAGGGTTCATTCAAGAGTTATATTGTGGGTTCAAGAAAAACTAGTAGAGTTGTGAGTTAATCCTTGTGTTATCTTTCTCATTTCCTCAATTGAAAGAGTTGTACTAATTTTCATTTCCTTGTAAAAGCAAAGCAATCTTGATATATTTTCTAGAAATGATACATATTTGTACACCCATGTCTATATAAAAATAAGTTATAAACTTGTTTTGGTCGTTTTTAAGGCGTGGATAAAAGATTTATGCTTGAAAGTCTAGTTAGAAAACAATAATCTTGTCATTTTTGGCACTTTCTTTAACAAGTGTTTTATAGGTCTTTTTGATCAAAAACCTACTGAGATTTTTACATAAATATGATGTTAATATATGTCTAAAAGGATGTTTGGAATGGTCTTGGTCGTTTTTGGGAGTTTGTGTTGGTAAAAGTGCATGTAAAGGACCTATATTTTAAGACAGCTCGCTGATTTAATTTTATGTCATCTTGTAATGACCATATCTTGGTCATAATATAAGATTTTGATGCAATTCTTGATCCTAACATCAATCCCCTTGAAAGAGATATCCAACCATTATAGTATCACCTAATGAAAATGAGTAAAAGTCATTCAAAACCTGTTTTCAAGACAAGTATGTAAATCTGTGAATTGTTCCAGATTTGTTAGAGTGCATAGTTTTGAGTGTATCTCACTCATGACTCCATGTCAGAAGGTAAAATTTCATTTGTAGTTATTTCAAGATATGATAAACATGTCACCAAAACCTGGAGCCTAGATTTATTGTTAAGACCCTCTGTTCATCAACACAAGACATCATGTCTATATTTCACCGTTTTTGGAGTCGGGTATAAATGGTCGGCTATTATTCTTAAATAAATTCCGCGAAAATGATAGGAGACACTTAAAACATGGTATTTAAACTTGGTGTACTAGCTTGACTAGATAATTTTGTTAACTTGGTCAAATAAATACTTGGAGTGACGGGAAATTCAGATCAAATTTGTGGTAAATATGTTTTGTGATAAAAGTTACTTTGGAAACAAATGTGATCATAAGACTTAACAAATGAACCTTAATATTGTTTGAGCATATCATATAGGATCTAATTAGATATACTTACTTGCCTTAGGTTGCGAGTAGAAGGTTACGTATTCGTTTAGGTTGCATACTTATTGTGATTTCCCGAGAAGTCCTATTATCATTCTAACTTTTGAGGTGATTTTCTTACAGCCCCCTCTTTTACCATTTTTATGATTTTGGGGTGAAAAGCATGATGTGTCTATTAAACTACTATGCTCGTACTTCTTTGTTTTTAAACGTTCGAGCATACTTAAACTTATTGAACTCGATTTGAACTTATGGAACTTTGAATACGTGTTGAACTTGAACTTGATATGTATGTTGTTGTATGCTTGGAATCCGCCACTACTTTTAGCTCACTATATCTCCCTCAACGGAATTGAGATGTTAGTACTTATGGATAGCACTATTAAGAGACTATCCCCTCCTCACTCCCACCATAAACAAGGTGCATAGTACTAGAACATAAGACTCGTGTTATGTCACTTGTCGAACTTGCAACTTATTTCTAGTGTAGGATTGTTATACTTGGTGATTGGATGTTTGGAACGGTTAAGCTGAAATACTTTGAAGTAGTGCCTCGCATAAACACTATAGCATAAATTTAAATTGATTAGATTTGTGTCACGTTACTTCGGTAACGGGGACTGTCTTGGCAAACTTGTGTCGTTTTGGATTATCAACCTATTTTTGGCAATTTGATATTGATTCAGATATACTATTTTGGACATCTACTCTTTATAAAACTATTTTTGTGTACATAATTGTAGGATCCCGTTAACACTTCACTTCATACAATCGATCACGAAATCGGAACTAGAAATGAGAAAGAGAGAGTTGTTCTAGAGAGAGAAATGAGAGAAAAGAGAAAAGATATTATTAGATATTTTAAACAACTTACTTTTCCAAGTGGATAAGTTCCTTATATACCCCGACACATAAAAGTGACGCGCGGGATATATAACTAGGACCCAGGCTCGGGTTTTGCTTGGGATTAAACCCAAAACATATACAATATTAGATTAACTTATCGAAGCCCGATTCCGACATTATACTATTACAAAATTAACTAAATAATAGATCGAAGCTCCCACCGTAGAGAGACCGAACTTCCTTGTTCTGACTCATAAATTGAGGATACAATCTCACCCCGAAGTGGGTCTTGAACACGGAACAAGCTCCTTTTATTTGACTCAATAAAATTGAGGCTAACAATCTCCCCCGAAGTGAGTTCATTGATGACACTCCTTCATGAGATCAGTGAGATTGCTTTTGTCGTTTAAGCTCGAGTGTTCTTGGTCTTGTCTTTGTATTTGTTGTAATCTTGTTCCTTCATGCTTTGTTATCTTGACTTTGAGCTTTGTCATTGTCTTTATCGCCATTGCCATCTTCGATCTTATTCCTTTGTACCAACATGCTCATATATTGCATTATCTTAGAAAGCTATTTTCAGAGTTTGCGGAAGTCTTTGTCATTTAAATCTTGAGCTTTCTAGATAGTATCTTCGTAGATTGAGCATATTTGAATGGGAGTTGAGGTTGCCAGTTTACCACCTGTATGCCTGCAAGTTTTCCTTTAGGTGATATAACGCGAAAATTGATTTGAAATCAATCGACATGTCACAACGTTCAAGAGTTTTTGTAACACATCGAGAGTGACAGTTTTTAATCAAAATCATCACTGTCAATTCATTTACTGGACCAAATCGATATCCAGTGTCACAAGTTTTGATTCTATAGAAATCTTGCAAGTCCCCTAAAGAGCTTGTTTTGATGCTAGGCTCAAGCAGGATTTTCCATCTTCATTGTGAATACATAGAGATCACTAAGCACCGGATGTTTTTGGCAATATCACAATGATATTGCGTAGGACTCTTGATAACAGCTTGTGAACCTGATGATGTTCAACAAGTGTTTGAAATGGAATGTGTCCTAACGAGATTTTGATTGATCTTTTGGCTCTAGACTCGATTAGTGCATTTTGGTTTTAGTACTCGGAGGCTGGAGCATATTGCCACCTATTCAATATCAACAATCTCGGAGTGAGATGTAAAAGATAACTTGTGTATCTCCGTGACAAATGAGAACAAGTTTCAGTTTGAGAGAAACCACGAATGGCGGGAAGGGTTGTGGCATTTGCCAACACTGGGGTGGGTCCAGTTGAATAATCGTTTCATGTCAGCAATACAACTATGTGCTTTCTGACAGCAAAGTGTATTGACCCCGGTTCTGCCGTAAGTTTTGTGGCGGGCTTCTTTGTTTAGACCGTTTATCCATACTTTTCTTTTTTAATTCTTCAACCCTTCAATGCTTACCAAACGTTCATTAACTAACACCTTGTTTGTGATTGTTTCCAATCACAGCGTTAACTCAATCTTAGTCGGCATTATTCACATATACATTCATCTCCAATCATACCTAAGGACTGCTATTTCTAACTTTGGATTATCCTTGGGTAGATCCTCCGGTTCTGGTTGGATCATGGGATTGATTCCTAACCTAACCACCTTATGACTTCAGAATCGTCGTGAAATTAAGATGTTGTTGGGTATAAGATCAGAACCACTAAAACATTTTCTTCAAACATTGAAGTCGAATAGATCATATTCATATTTTAATGAACATTTTCTCCCCTTAATTAAATAAATAACAACTTAGTTTTGAAATACCCAGAGATTAAAAAATTCTTGAAAAATCTGTGAGAAAATATATTAGCATATGTTTGGAACATTTTGATAATGTTTTGAATACATAAGAGTTGTCGTTGTTGATGTATCCAAGAACATTAAAACTTTGTTTTTTGAAAAACTCCCCCTCAAAAATAGGACCAATTGAAAAATTGTTGTCTTTTGAAAACATTGTGAGGGTTGGAGTGTTGAACACATAATTTTGAAAGATTATGAATTGTCATCGAGAAATTCTTGAAAAATTGTGTTCAACTTTTTGAAAAAACCAATGTTAGAAGACTTCTCTTCTAACGTTAAGGATAAGCACACTGAAACGACACTTTCCTTTTCTTGAGCTAAAAAACGAGAATGTCTTGTAAACAGCTTCAAGACCGATAGAAACGTTAATTTTCTCGTTTGAGGATACGTAATAAACCTCCTTTATTTGAAGTCCGGGTTATGTTACTGACGATTTTGCACATAAGCCATTTAGAAAATTAGAAATGACATGTTTTGAAACTATTTGCAAACTCTCGCTCGAACTTCATTTACACACCCGTGTCAATGTTAATCGACATTTCTAAGCACGTAAATGTTATCGATTCCAAAAGACATGTCGAGAAGAATCTTTTTGGAAATTTTCTGTTTTTTGTATTTATTTTACCTGTTGTCTCAGCATATGCTAATAGATGGTGGAATAGTAATTCAACTCTTGCGAGATGTTAGCTGTCTGGTTTGCTTTAAGGAACAACTTTTGGAACGAGTCTTTGAACTTGATGTTCATTGCTAGTTGACTTGAAAATCCGAGTTCTGAACGGTTATGATCAGAAGTCATTTGATGAAGAAAGAGGCCTGAACTGATGTGAACAAACGTCATTTAATGAAGAACGAGGCTTGAACTGCTTTGTTCAAACGCATTTGAACATTGTAAGTAACGGACCGAATGTTATTTTCAGCAGAACACATCCATTAGACATTGATGACGAACGGCTTGACCACTGCTGTGTTTTTCACACGTCATTTTGTGATCATCAGATCAAAATTCCTTAAAGCCCTGTTTTCTGAGATATCTTTTCTTTTTCGCAACCAAACTCTGATTCCTTCCTCTGTATGGATTGAACGATGTACCTGTACTTAAGAGAGTAACAAAGCACTGACATTAAAGCTTGTTCGCTTTCACATTGGGTTAGGGATACTGCATTTGAACCATTGGTGGGTTCACTTTCACCTTTGTAGGCTAGAGGCAATGTCTTTCCTGTTGGAACCATCTAAGTACAAAACAGTCTTGAAATTCTACCCGTTGGTTGCCCACCAAAGACAAGATCTAGGACTTGTTTGGTTTTCTCCATTCACAATGATAGTCTTTTTATGAAAACCTATGTCCTTTTGGTGATCTGTCCCTTTTTGTTTCGTTGGCAACCCTTATTTGCCTAAACGGGTTGTTCTGTTTGTTGTTCTTATTGATGGTACATTAGCACGCAAGTTGACTTCTTTCAGAATTTTATTACACAAGCGTCTGATTGGCATTAAAGACACATTTCTGACATGTCAGCAAACAAAGTTTAAGTCAGAAAAATTTCTAGGGATCCTAGAGTTGCTTGTGTCTTTTCTTAGCCTCCTCTAAGTATGATTATGAACATGTCCGTTTGAGCTATACCTAATGAGCTTGGTGCAATCATGTGAGAGGTTTCTGCAGGGGAAGATTATCTTGCTCCTTAGCAAATTGAAGTTATGACTGTTTGACAAGTCGTTGTTCACATCAACTTGGGAGGCAAACCATGGTTTTGAAATTCTAGGTCTTTTATACTTAAACGCAGTCGGTTGTCTAACAACGGATTGGTTTTTGAGTGGTTGTCCAACCGGTTTTCCCAAGATTGATGGCTTTGCAAACTTAGTATTCACCACTAATTTTCCCTGTTATTTTCCTACCTATTTTAAAGCAGCAAATTGCAAACCCTTTTTCTGAATGAGCTAGTACAATCACATTTTTCATTAGACTTTTTTGTCAGTTGTTCCCATTAAAGAGTCATAATTCTGGTTTTTTTCTGAACACCGTGACTTTGATAAATCAAAAAGATCTTTGTAAGTCTGTTTCAATGCTCATTATCCTTAATATAACTGCTCATAACACTGCAAGTTAATTAGCCACACTATGTTCCAATTCGAGCTCATATTGTTTCACTTACATCGATTTCATTATTAAACCTTGGCTTTCATTACTTTTCTCTTTCAAAAATTGACTCTGTTGCCTTGATTTTAAAACATTGGTCTTTCATTTGTATTTCAATATTAATACAATAGCTTTGATTTTCAAAATCTTTTTTGACAACCGGGCAACAGTCTTTTTTGAACAAACATGTTCAGTCACTCGAGTGAGTTGATTTGGGAGTTCAGTTGTCTCGTCATCAGTTAATTTAGCAGGCAAAGGACATGTATCCATGACATTGTCATCATTCGGTCAACCCTTTCCTCATTTAATGAATTCAGGTTGCTCAAGAATGCCGTGTCCCCTGTAGCAGATACATTAATCATCAGCAGTCATTTGTCCCTCAGCCAATATGTCTCTTCAGCATATAAGGTCAGATAATCTTATCATCACATGTGCATCATTCCCTGATCTGCTGCTTGTATCCCTGCTCTTAATGATTCTGTCCCATTGCTTTCAATGATAACTAACTAGCATCCAATGCATCCAATGCATTACTCGTATCAGTCTTTTCCTCTGTTGTCTGGATTTGTCTTTCATTCACCCTGGTTTTGTGTGTGTGGGGGGGGGGGGGGGGGGGGGGTTTTTGGGGGGGGGTTTTTTTTTTTTTTGGTTTTTGGGGGGGGGGGGGGGGGGGGGGGGGGTTTTTGTTTGTTGTGTGTTTGTTTTTCTTCATACTCCATTATTATGTTGTCTCCTTTCACCAATCCGACTTCTTAACAGATTCCATGTGTTGGATCAGTGTGTCACGAGAATTTCTAGAATATCGAGTCGAGTGGTATTGTGAGAATATGTTGCGTGTCAATGTCAACATATCATCATCCCAAACAAAACCGTGACTTGATGAACATCTGAAACTGTGTCTCGGGTACTTTAAAAGCAGCCATGAATCCAATCTCTTGAAATTCTTCGTTGTCAAGTTGCTTTTCTAGTTGATCCTGTACATGAAACATTGTGCCCAGTGAAAGTCCACTAGATCTTTGACCAAAGAAGTGTTGCAGAATATGCTGTTTTTAATCTCATCCTCGGTTCGAACCTTTTAAGTCGTTGTTTGAAAGACACTTGAGGTGTGAATGAAGTTGTTGAAAAGATACCATGCAACTTTCTTTTGATTTGTCTTGAATTAGTTGCATTTGTTGTTCTTCTGATTTCGAACACGAAGATAAGGTATCTTTCTTTTCCATTTTATCGTGAGTTGAAGTGAAAGTTGTTGGATCTTAAGTGGATATGATGTGATTGAAGTTGTGGTTGTGTAAGCAATTCACGTTCACGGGATTTTACACGTCTATGATTAAAACTGATAAATGAATTAACGGGAATTACAAATCATAGAAACCTGAATGATTTTGATTCCGGAATCATCGGCCAAAGATTTAATTTAATTGTCTAAAAGCAATAATTTTTCTTTTCTGGCTAGGGTTAAAGCTGTTGTTTTAAATAGCTCATCCACATAAAACGGGCCTAAAAATACAGATGGGCCGTGAGCTAGAACAAAAACAAGTCTAACACAAATTCCAAAAAAATGAAAAATGTCAATAAATCATAGTAAACGAGGGTTTTGGGCCTCGAAAAATCCTTAACCAGCTAAAGGGTGGTTACAGCGTAATCCGTCACGTTTTTCTCTTCGATTTGAGAGGTCACGGGCCTGAAACGGACTTACGGATCAAAAGTTATGGCTGTTTTACTGAAACCCTTTTCTTCACACAAGATTTCTAGACAAAACGCAATGCTTTTTGAATCAAAACGCAATGAACTTTATCAAAACGCAGTGGTTGAGATTTGGTCAAAACGCAATGAAATTTAAGCAAAACGCAACGGTCAAAACGCAATGGTCAAAACGCAATGGTCAAAACGCAATGGTCAAAACGCAATGGTCAAAACGCAGTCAATATAATATTCAAAAATATCCAAAACGCAACCATAAAAAATTTCGAAATAAAAGTACAACACCTCTTGAACATCCACATCTGCATCTGCGTGTGACACTGAGTACTACAACATAACTCCTTTAAGTGATAGCTATAACCCATGAGTACTACAATGTAACTTCTTACACCGGGTATAACTAGATAATCCAAGTCTCAAACATAGTTGTATACATTCAAGCAAGTCACCAATCGATAGATTGGGTTTGAAGAAAAGGGGTAGAAAGTATAAGGAAGTCTCGATGATGAAATAAGTAGACGCCTTCGTAAGACCCACTTCAATCTCAAATAAGGGATACCAAATTAACTTCGTGATCACTTGACATTATAATCCGAATCTATAGCCATTTTGACGTTTAAGTGAATCTTTAACGATCGTTTTAGGACTAAGTGTTGTGTTTGCTTTGGTGTTTTTGTTTTGATTATTAGTGTAGGAACCCGTTTAACACTTCAAAACATATAATCGATCACGAATTTGAACTAGAAATGAGATGAGGAATTGAGTTGTTTTTAGAGAGAGAAAGAAGAGAGAGAGAGATGAGAGAATTTTAGGAATGAAAAAGATATTATTTAGATATTTTGAACAACTAACTTTTCCAAGTGGAAAAGTTCCTTATATACCCCGACACTTAAAAGTGACGCGCGAGATATTTAACTAGGACCCGGGCTCGGGTTTTGCTTGGGATTAAACCCGAAACATATACAATATTAGATTATCTATCGAGCCCGATTCCCGATATTATCCTATTACAACATTAACTAATTGATTGACCGAGACTTAAATACATAATGAACGAACTTCCAGTTCGACTCAATATTTTGAGGCTAACAATCTCCCCTGAAGTGAGTTCATTGATGACACTCCTTCATGAGATAATGAGATTGCTTTTGTCATTTAAGCTCATGTGGTCTTGGTCTTTCTTTTTGTTCTTTGTTGTAGGTTTGTTCCTTCATGCTTTGCGATCTTTACTTTTAAGCCTTTTGTCATTGTCTTATCGTCTATGTCCATATGCGATCTTGAGTCTTTTAACCAACATACTCCTAACTAAGCCTCATCTTGAAAGCTTCAAATCAGAGTTGCGGAAGTGCTTTGGTCTTTAATTCTAAGCTGCGGAAGTCTTTGTCTTTAAATCTTGAGCTTTCTAGATAGTATGTCTTCGTAGATTGAGCATTTGAATGGGATTGAGGTTGCCGTTACCACCGTTTGACCTGCAGGTTTACGTTAGTGATAAACGAGAAAATTGATTTGAAAATCAATCGACGTGTCACTCGTTAAAGAGTTTTTGTAACACATCGAGAGTGTCATGTTTTTATCAAAATTCATCAACCGTCAATTCATTTACTGGACCAAATCGATATCCAGTTGTCACAAGTTTGATTCATATAGAATCTCGCAAGTCACCTACCGCAGTGCTGTTTGATGATGACACTGGAAGGATTTCCATTCGTCATTGTGAATACTAAAGAGTATCACTCTGAATGTTCTGGCAAATATCACAATGATATTGCGTAGGACTCTTGATAACAGCTTGTGAACCTGATGATGTTCAATAAGTGTTTGAAATGGAATGTGTCCTAACGAGATTTTGATTGATCTTTTGGCTCTAGACTCGATTAGTGCATTTTGGTTTTAGTACTCGGAGGCTGGAGCATATTGCCACCTATTCAATATCAACAATCTCGGAGTGAGATGTCAATAGATAACGTGTGTATCTCCGTGACAAATGAGACAAGTTTCTGTTGAGAGAAACCCGAATGGCTGGGAAGGGTTGTGCATTGCATCACTGGGTCCATGATGTCGTTTTCAATACCAGCAATCATCTTGTGATTCTGATAGATTATGTATTGACCCGGTTTCTGCCTTAAGTTGTGTGGAGGGCTTCTTTGTTTACACCCTTTATCTATACATTTCTTTTTCATTCTTCAACGCCTTCAATGCTTACCAGGACGTCATTACTAACACCTTGTTGTGATTGTTCCAGTGTTAGCTCAATCTTAGTCGGCATTATTCCCATATACATTCATCTCCAATCATACCTAAGGACTGCTATTTCTAACTTTGGATTATCCTTGGGTAGATCCTCCGGTTCTGGTTGGATCATAGGATTGATTCCTAACCTAACCACCTTATGACTTCAGAATCGTCGTGAAATTAAGATGTTGTTGGGTATAAGATCGAACCATAAAACCTTTTCTTACTTTTCAGCACATTGAGTCGAATAGATCATATTTTAAATACATTTTCTCCCCTTATTTTAAATAATAAACACTTAGTTTTTGAAATACCTTGTGATTAAAATATGTCTTGAAAATTCTGTGGGAGAAAATATGGTCAGCATGAATGGTTTGGAACATTTTGATAATGTTTTGAATACATAAGAATGGTCGTTGATGATGTATCCAAGAACATTAAAACTTTGTTTTTCGAAAAACTCCCCCTCAAAAATAGGACCAATTGAAAAATTGTTGTCTTTTGAAAACATTGTGAGGGATGGAGTGTTGAACACACAATTTTTGAAAGATTATGATTTGTCATCGAGAAATTCTTGAAAAAATTGTGTTCAACTTTTTGAAAAACCAAATGTTAGAGGACTTCTCTTCTAACGGTAAGGGTAAGCGCACTGAAACGTACACTTTCCTTTTTCTTGAGCTAAAACATTGAATGTCTTGTAAGAACAGCTCAAGACCGAGAAACGTTAATTTTCTCGTTGTGGAAACGTTTATATCTTCCTTTATTTGAAGTCAGGGGTTATGTACTGACATTTGCACATAAGCCATTTAGAAAATTAGAAATGACATGTTTTGAAACTATTTGAAAACTCTCGCTCGAACTTCATTTACACACCCGTGTCAATGTTAATCGACATTTCTAAGCACGTAAATGTTATCGATTCCAAGAGACATGTCGAGAAGATTCTTTTTGGAAATTTTCTGTTTTTCTGATTTTGTATTTGTATATATATACCTGTTGTCCTCAGCATTGCTATGTGAAGGTGGAATAGTAATTCCAACTCTTGTCGTGATGTAGCTGTCTTGTTTGCATTGCCATGAAGACCGAGGCTTGATCTGCTGCGATCAAACGTCTTTTGAACATTGAGGAACGGGGCCTGAAGTGTTATTTTCAGCAGACGCCATTTGTCGTTGTGGTGCGAGGTCTGAACTGTTGTGATCAGACATCATTTCCATGAAGACCGAGGCTTGATCTGCTGTGTTCAAACGTCATTTGAACATTGAGGAACGGGGCCTGAAGTGTTATTTTCAGCAGACACCATTTGACATTGACGACCGAGGCTTGAACTGCTGTGTTCAAACGTCATTTTGTGATCATCAGATCAAAATTCCTTGAAGCCCTGTTTTCTGAGATATCTTTCTTTTTCGCAACCAAACTCTGAGTCCTTCCTCTGTAGGATTGAACGATGTACCTGTACTTAAGAGAGTACCTGCACTGACATTAAGAGCTTGTTCGCTTTCACATTGGTTAGGGATATCTGCATTTGAACCATTTGGGGGTTCACTTTCAACCTTTGTTGTGCTAGAGGCGAATGTCTTTCCTGTTGGAACCCATCTAAGACAAACAGTCTTGAGAATTCTACCCGTTGGTTGCCACCTAAGACAAGATCTAGGACTTGTTGTTTTCTCATGCACAGTGGTAGTCTTTTTGATTGAAAACCTATGTCCTTTTGGGATCTGTCTTTTTGGTTTCGTTGCAACCCTTATTTGCTCTACGGGTTTGTTTCTGTTTGTTGTCTTATTGGATGGAACCTTAGCACGCGAGTTGACTTCTTTCAGGAATTTTATTACACAAGCGTCATGATTGGCATTAAAGACACACTTCTGACACGTCGAGCAAACAAAATGTTTGGAGTCAGAAAAATTTCTAGGGATCCTAAAGTGTTCATGTGTCTTTTTCTTAGCTTCCTCTACGTAGTGATTATGAACAATGTCGTTTGAGCTATACCTAGATGAGCTTGGTGCAATCATGTAATGAGGTTTTGCAAGGGCAGATTCTCTTCTCTTAAGCAGATAATGTGTAGTGACTGGTTTTGACAAGTCGTTGTTCACATCAACTTGGGAGGCAAACCGTGGTTTTGAAATTCTAGGTCTTTCAGACTTAAACGCAGTCAGTTGTCTAACAACGGATTGGTTTTTGAGTGGTTGTCCAACCGGTTTTCCCAAGATTGATGGCTTTGCAAACTTAGTATTCACACTATTTCCTGTTAGTTTTCTTAACTCATTTTTTAATGCTGCAATTGCAAACCTCTTTTTCTGAATCTGAGCTAGTACATCAGCATTTTCTTTAGACTTTTTGTTCAGTTGTGCCATTAAAGAGTCATTCTGGTCTTTGGTCTGAACTCGTGTCTCCTTTTGTCGAATCAGAAAAGATCTTTGTAAGTCTGTTTCAAGGCTCATTTTCTTTATGTAACTGTCTCAGTCTCTGCGAGTAATTAGCCACACTATGTTCCAATTCGTGTTTATTGTTTCAATTACAGCGAGTCATTTTTAAGCCTTGGCTTCATTACCTTTTTCTTCAAAAAATTGACTTTGGTTGCCCTGAATTTTAAAACATTGTTTTCCATATTGTATTTGAGTTCAAGCTTGATATATGTGCTTCGAGTTTTCCAAAATATTTTTGAAACTGGGCAACTTCCTTTTTGAGACAAACATTTTTTTTTTTTTCAGACTCAAGTAATGGATCTGAAGTTTAGTTGTCATTTATCATTAAATTAAGCAGGTAAAAGACATATGTCATGAACCATTGTTTAGCATTCTGGTCAACGCCCCTCCTTTATTATTGGATCAGTTGCTCATAGGTTTGGGGGGGGGTCGGGGGGGGGGGCTGGGTGGGAACAGAGACATTATCACCAGCAGTCATTTGTACCTCAGCATTGGCTCTTCATTTCTAGGGTCTGATCTCTGTATCACCAACATGTCAACATTCCCTGAACTGCTGCTTGTATCCGTGCTCTTGTGATTCTGTCCCATTGTGCTTTCATGATAACAAACTAGATCCAACGCTTTTACTCGAATCAACCTTTCCTCTGTCGTCTGCATCAGTCTTTCATTTCACCCTGCTGTCATACTCCATTTTTATGCAGCGCTTGTTCTCAATCACTTTTTAACATATTCCATGTTTTTTGGATCAGTGTAATCAACGGATTCAGAATATCGAGTCAGTGTATCTAGAAAGTAGTTTCGTGTCATTACAATATATCATCATTCAAATAGCATATGTGATTATGAACATTTTGAAACTGTGTCTCAGTACTTTAAAAGAAGCCATGGATCCAATCTCTTTGAATTCTTTGTTGTCAAGTTGCTTTTTCTATTGGATCCCGATTTAGGAACATCGTGTATGTGAAAGTCTCTTAATCTTGACAAAAAAGAGTCCGAAACTGCGCGTTTAGCATCCATACTCAGGTTACGCCTGATCCTTTTAAAGTCGTTGTTTAAAAGACGCTTGAGGTGAGAATGAAGTCGTTGAAAGGATTACAATGACCCACTATCTTATGATTGTTCTTGACTTAGTTGTCATTTGTTGTTCTTCTGATTCCGAACACGAAGATAAGGTAATCTCTTTCTTTTATCCCATTTTATCAGGAGTTTGAAGTGAAAAGTTGTTGGCGTCTTGAAGTGATATGATGTGTTTTGATGTTTTGTTTGAATACAATAGAGCTTTGTAACACGGGAATTTACACGTCTAAGATTAAGAACAATAAAAATTAAACGGTATTTTAACAAAATCATAGAAAAAAACCGTGAATAGATTAGCTTCGAATCAGCGGCCATGATAATTGTCTAAAAACAGATAATTTTCTGGCTAGGGTTAAAGCTGTATTGTTTAAAAAGCTCACCACACTTGAACCGGGCCAAAAATACAGATGGCCGTGACTAGAACAAAAACCATTGTAACACAAATTCCAAAAAAACTGACAATGTCAATAAATCATGGTATCGATGGTTTTGGGCGTCGAAAAAATCCTTACTGAACTAGCTAAAGGGTGGATACAGCTCATCCGTCACGTTCACCAAACCTTAAATCTTTCTTGGTAGGTTTTAGATATGATGTAGGAATACGAGTAAGTGTTGTAAATAAAATTTTGTATAGATTTGGTGGTGGTTTGATGTTGGTCGTGGGTTTTAGAGAGACAAAGGGAGTATATGGTGAAGTTTTTCTTTGCAAATGAGAAGTGTGTGAGTTTACTTACTAGTGCAAGCCTTTTATAGTCCTAAGACTAGTCAAAGAAACACAATGAGAGAATTAAGGAGTCTTTGGTCAAGACTTGTGAAAGTCTTTAGGTTTTAATGACTTGGTTCCTTAAAATAGAAATCATCTCATGAAATTTAGAGAATGAATTGACTAGCTAATATCTTATTTGCAATATGAAAGTATTACTTGCCTAGTATAAGTTGATAACTTTAAACATATTGTATAATTTTGTAAAGTGTATGTATTGGTTTATTTATTTCATGGTAAATTCGGCTCAAGTGATGAATGTAGGTATAGTTTTATAAAACTTTGAGCATTTGTTATAAACATAAGCATTTGTTGAAGCGTAGATTAATTTTGTTGGTTCCGGGTATGCTTAAACGTAATTTATCGCGAAACGTAAATAATTTACGTAACCAATAAAAAAAATTATTGAAATATATGACGTCGTAAATGACCTGAAAATACAGAAATGTTACACCTAGCTCATTTCCTACTGCCGGAACATGTGGACCCTCTAAAGAAGGGGCTTATAACTCCTCTTTCCGTTTGACTTCTTTTGGCAAATTATGATTTTCTATTGTCTTCCTTAAGTTAATGCCCTCAGAAGGTTTTTCCACGTCCATTTCATCATGATCTTCGTGTTCTAAATCAAATTCCCCAAAGAATTCTCTGTAAGAGTCTTTGACCTTCCCCCTTTTTGACGCTTAATCTTTCTTAGTTTTAGAAGTAAGAGATTCATTTTTAAACCACCTTCTTATCTTTTTTGCAATGTTAAACGACATATGCTTATAGACTTATTCAGCCTACTTTTTCTAAGCACTTTGGTATGGCTTTTTTCTTATATTATTTTCAGTAACTAAGCAACCTCATAAGCTAAAAAACCCCAAATCAAATAAGTTCATAAGCCGGGAAAATAAGCTAATTCAAACAACCCTAAGAAAACAACAAAACCCACATAGAAGAACAATTTTTCAAACTAAGGTGGTTTATATTAAATTTGTATAACGTTAAATCAATAAAGCGAAAACCTAAAATTATAAAGTAAATCAGCTATGCTAAATTAAATTTGGGGAAAATAATACTAACCTTCATATTATGAAAATAGTGAAACCCAAATTCATGCCCATACATGTTTCATGATTAATGACCTAAAGTAAGCACAAAAACAAAAACAAAAACACATTGAGATATCAAATGGTTAATTTGATTCGATTTCAAAATATAATTACAACAATAAATTATTATCAAAGTGATCTTAGTATCAATTGAAAAACAAATTGGAAATCAAATGAACCTTGCAGAAATCTTGGTTTAAGATTGTTTAATGGCTGAGTGATGACATTCTTATAACCGCAGATCAGTTCACCTTCGTATTAAATATTGGCAAACTGTGTGAATTCCGCTTTCAGTTTATTATGATAGCTTCATGATTGAGTGCAAAACTACTCATATCCCTTGTTGTTACTTCACCCTCAATCGACAATTGAATTCCTCAGACTTTTTTGTACACCAATAGAAGCTTGAGGTACTCCTCTTGAAGCCTTCAATTTAATGGGGAGGACCCAATCTTTATATATAATAGATTAGTATAGCTAATTATCTAGCATTGGTCAATTCTCTCCTATACTTATATAGTTGAAAGATGGTTGTTATATATATTTGTTTCTAATTGATTAACATACATATATTATTAGTTATGTACTACAACCGTGGTTAAATATTTTTCACAACTTTGCTAAATGTTAGATATCTATATTGTTCTTGTTACTCTAACTTAGTTTCGTAGCAAAGTTTTCATAGCTCGATTCCTTGGTGCCCTCAAAAGATGGAGAGTACACATCAAGGGGGAGTATTCATTCCGTCGGTTTTACGCATATTCATCGACGAAGCCTTTTTGATCCTACAAAAAGGGGGAGAAATGGAAATAAAACTCACTAAACACTTGCTTAAAAATAATTTTACATTTAATGAATTTAGATTATGTAATCATCAAAAAGTGGGAGATTGTTGATAGAAATAAGCCTAAAAACGTTATTAATATTTTTCGACCTCTCTACGTTTTGATAATCACAAAATGTAAAAATGCCCACTGTAAAATTAAACGTAAACAAGTAATTAGTCGTAAATTTTCATTTCGAACATTTAATCACTTAAAGGTATGAATAAATAAATGCTTAATGCATCTTATGATCAAAGGAATTTTTATTCAACCTCACATTTTTTATAAAATGTAACTAACATTTTTATAAACTTATACAAAACACTTTTACATTTATAAGAAATGTTTTATTCAAAATAAATGTTTTGAATTCAAATTTTCCACCTAAAACGGATATATTTGATCCAGGAAACACCTCCCCGGGAAAAGACAAAAAAGGGGGCGTTTGGCCTTGGGCGACCCCCTTAGTGATAAGGGGTGATATTCTCATTTAAGATATGTATCAACTCTCGTCTGATAGTAGATAAGGAGTCGATATTCTCATTTTGCGTATATGTTGTGATTCGCAGAGCGAAAGAATACCCTCACTCTATTAATCGACGTATAATAAGACTAATAGTATAATTGAGATTTTAAGTATAGTGTCTTTATAAGATAATACTATATATAAAATTAAAACTATGCCGTGTGACACTTATGTATGTACTTTGGGTACGTTAATGAGTAGTGTATGAGATATAACCTAGAGTCACTGCTTATATAGGTAGGAATAATGTCTGTGATGAGACTCGTGTCAGTCCTTCTATAGGAGAACCGTGTCTCAGAAAGAGGTGCGTATGCGCAACGTCGGTGTCTTGACCGCGAGAAGCCACTCGGACGATGCAATTAAGATGCAGTATCTATTGCAGAGCTTTGTACTCGACTGCATATATGCATGCGAGTAATGTGTTTTCTCTAGCTTTTGTAGACGTGACGCAAGTGCACAGCTATACGTGATTTAGATGGCAGTGCAATGAATTTTCTCTTATGTGTTTCGGGTTGTGGTTCATACATGTAGTACAAGAATCATAGATGTGTATATAGTCTTACTATCGCCATATGTCATCATCGCATCAATTAACTTGTCGATAGAAGTTTATTATGGTGCATCTAGATGAATAGAAATGCATATAATTGAAAGTCGTTGCATCTCAAAATGTGTGGTTTTAGTCATTCATCACCACTTCTTATTTTAATTTATTCCTCATTGGATCACTATATATATATATATATATATATTATATTTATATATATAATATTTAATAAATATATATATATATAAGAATACATATACATAAGCAAAATCTCATAAAATTTATACTTAAGAAAGAATAATAAGGTAATCAACACCGGGTATCGTTCTCCTCAGTTAGATGTGAATGGGAAATCTACGTTTCAGTGTAAATACAAGTTGATTGTCATTTAAGTTTTGGTTTTTGGTTTCTAAATCTAAGAACGCAAGGGGAAAGCATATAAAGGCACGTAAACTAGAAATTAAAGCAAACACAAATTTAAACACTTAATGATTAATTAACGGACTAACGGACTAACAAAAAAATTACAAAATAAACTCTAAAAAACTTAAAATTGCAAATTTCTAAGACTAAAATGCATTAATTCCTATTTTTAATAACACAGTAAATATTGTTTTGAATTTTAAAACTATTTATATACTATTTTTAAACTAAATAATACTTCAAATTAAATTTAAAAATTACAAAACTAATCCTAAAATTTTAAAAATTTATAAAAAATACTTAATACTATTTATGAGGCTTAATAAAGAAAAAAACAAAACAAAAAGCTTAATCCAATAAAAGCTACTAAAAACAAAGAAGCAAATAAGCAAAAAAGCTAAACTGAGTATTCATGATTAAATAGAAAAACAACAACCTCTAACAGAATAAGAACCAAAGGGCGCTACTGGTAAGGTGTTGGTGTTGTGAAGGTGAGGTCGCAGGTTCGAGTCCTGGACCTGCACTTTTTGCAAAAAAAAATTATTTTTCATTTTCTTTTGCAAAAACTTTAAGAATAAGCAAAAATAAGAATCTTTAATAAAGGAACTTTTTGCCAAAACTTATTAATATGCTAGAAAAAGCTATAAAAAGATGACATATTTGCTTTTTGGACTAAATGACTATTAACTAAACTGTTTGGGATTTAGGACTAAAATAGAAAACTAATAAGCTAACAACAAACCCTAAGCTAAACCTAATAAGCAATAAAACTTCAAATAAGCAAACCAAATAAGCTAAAAATCAACTAAAAGCTTTTTAGACAATTTGACATAAAAAACCACTTTTAAAAGACTTTTGACACATTTTAAGCTAAGATTTTGGAAAATTAAGCACTTGAAATAAGCTGTAAACTAAAAACAGATTGGGACCTATACCTGGTAAGCACTAGGTATTAAAAATAAGCAAACAAAAAGCTGAAAACCTCCCTAAAAAGCATTAAGACAGTTAACTCTAAGACAGACTTTTAAGACCTTTACCTTTGCTTTAAGCTAACATTAGGAATAATAAGCACTAGTTAAGAGCTAAAAGGTAAAAACAGTTTAAGACTTAAACTCAAATGACTCAAATAAGCTAAACTTAAGAAAACTAATTAAGGAAATAAGCTAGAAATAGGCTAATGAAGATGACAGTCTGACACTACTATGTTTTTGGCTTTTTAAATGAAATGACTATATTGCAGCTTAAAAATAAAACTCAAACAGACTTTTGGCAAAACTAAAACTTCAAAACAGATCAACCTTACTCCTTAATGAGCTTATTTTAACAAAAATTAAACTAAGAAAAGCTCAAATAAAACCTCTATTGATCTGCATAAACTGCCTTTTAAGAACAACTCAATTAATTGACTAGACTAAACTATTTTGAGCTAAAATCTATAAGAGAAAATTTCAAGGACTAATGACTAAAAACAGATTGACTATTATTCTTTTAGAAACCAAATTGAACACAAAAACTACACCTTAAATTACTAAGAAAATACTCAAATAAGCTATTTGGAAAGCATTTAGACTTGCAAGCTTGAATTCAAACTAAAAACTTAACAAAACCATACCTAAGCTTCTGAAAACTACCGTAAAGACTTAAATTGAGCTTATGAAATCTGCCTTAATCCCTAAAACTAAACCTAGCAGTCTTAACTTATATTAAGACTACTTATGCCAAACGCCCCTTTAAAATCTTAAGAACCATTTTAAGCTTAAAACAGATTATGAAAAGTCTTAAAACATAAAAACAGATTAATATCTAAGTGGATTAAGGATTATTAAGTAAAACTTTAGAGAATTAAGCACTAAACAATAGACTAAATTATAAAGCTATTTTTGGATTTTCTAAAACAGTTTTAATCAAAACAATTTAAAAGCTAAAAACAGATTATTAAAAGCTTTAAACTAAATGAGATAAGTAATAATAAGATAAATTAAGCAAAGATTAACCATAAATAAGCAGAGATAGGCAGTTTAATTAGCAAAACAGAAAAATAAGCTAAAATGAGAAAAGGAAGGGTACCTTGTCATTTGCTTAAACAAGGACTTAAATGCTCTTATAGCTATTCTACAAGCTCTAGCTTATCAGAGATAAGTTGGTAATAACCCATAAGCCCATCCAAATCTGGCTTATCATCCTAAAGAGCTCAAAACCACAAAACTTAGCCAACTGAATTAACAGCAACAAACAAGCTCAAATAAGCTTTTAGGAGCTTATTTAAGCTTAAAGAGGGCTTGAGTAAATATTTTTTCTTAAGAAATTTGAGTAAATGGCATAAGTAAAAAGCTGTATTTAAAGATGGCAAATGATTTAAACTAAAAATTACTTTTATTAATTAAAAGAGAAGTACATTAAGCTGAATTACCTTAAAATAAGCATAAAATAAGATGGAAAATTTAGGCTACACTACACTACTCCTACTCTAGATGATATTCATTGTGTGATCTCCTCTTCTATTTACAGTGAACGAGAGAAGCTTCTAGCCCTTTAGGAGCGTCCTAAATCCTTCCATCCTGGCCCTTGATCTCAATCCATCATTTAAGCACCCTTGATCTCTCTCCACGTCCTATCCACCAATCAAAATTTGTAGGATTGCCAGCGTGGCTTTAAGTGGTGTCAGAGGTGTTAGGCAAACTTTCTAGAAAATCTCCCATACTATGCTATTGCCGTATCTTCACGCAATGTTATAAATACACGCTTAAAACCAAAAATCCTAATCCCCCTAAACTAATCACCTCGAAAAGTATTTGACTTTGACCCGGGTTGGAGTTGGGCTTTGACTTGGGCCAGGAATGGGTTTTAAGTTTAATGGACTTGGATTTTATAAAGGCTTGTTATGTAGGCTTAAAGTTTATAGTATAAATCTTAATGGGCTGACCTGGCCCATTAAATGGGTATGGGTTGGCCCATTTAAAGATGTATACGCCTTCGGCTTCGATTTCTTGCACTCTTCCAATCTCGTGCTTGGATTTGTCCGTTTTGCTTTATTTTTGTCCTTTTATGATATATCCGTTACCTGCAAGACACAATTGACAAAACACACATATACAATGCATCTTTCATGTATTATTGATCATTATTGATCTTTTTAGCTTTATATTAAGAAATAAATGATATGTGTTTAAGCACATATCAAAATCCCCCATACTATGCTATTGTCGTGTCCTCGCGCAATGTTATAAATACTCGCTTAAAACTAAAAATTCCAATCCCCTAAACTAATCACCTTGAAAAGTAGCTAAGTGCTCATCTAAGGGGATTAAGAAATTAATAGTTTTGAAACACCCCGTTTTACCATTTCTTTTTATATATTTTTTTTATTTTTCGCAAGTGACTACATGCTCGACTTTCATTATTTAATAATAACTTTTAGGATCACGGAACAAGAAACACTTATAAATAGTGTCCAAAAGGATAAATTCATCTTCCTCGATTTTTCACCTGCCCCAAACCAAGCTTAAAAATGAAATCATTGTTAAATACAAGTTAAGATGCTAACACTACTCATAATTGTAATTTGTGTAAGCATAGACTAACTTTTTACTCCCAATGGATAAATATATATAGATGTGTATGTGCTCGTTTTGAATTTTGACCATCCAATAGACATTCTAAGAAATTTGTAATCCTTCTAATTGCAACGTTTCACCCAAGAATTATGATTTTGAAGGCGAGATCATTTCATGTAGCGACTTTCTTCTCGGCACATCCCAGTCGAGACCGGCTTAGGTGACCAGGCTTTTGACACCCCACAGAGAATAGTATCGGAACTCACGGACCTTCGGTTTCAAAAACTCTTAGGTTTCCCGTTAAACTAATACTTCATTTAGATAGACCAAAACTTAAAACAAAATAGTCTTAGTTCAAAAGCATATTTAAATTTAAGAAAAAGAGATTTTCCCTACATTTATTCAAACATATACATTACACTTAATATTAATATAATTATACTTATAACCTCCACCCTTTAAACGAACTGTCACATCGGTATGCGAGCCGACCATGATCCAGTTGTTTTATTTTGGCTTCGGACCTTGCCTTATATGAAGACTGTCACATCGGTATGCGAGCCGACCATGATCCAATAATCTGACAAGGTATTATTATTAATATTACTTATCATTTACACATTTTTTTAAACACTTTATATTACCATGATATATAAAAATAACTTTTTAGAAAATTGAAGTATAAATTTGAACTAAGACTAAAAAGTCTAAAAATGTTGATTTTGAAAGGACTTTTAAGTGATAAAACTACTAACTTGTCTAATTTTCGAAAAGAGTACGTATTATTAGTCCGGTTAGAAACTTCGGAGAGGAAAAGCCAAAATTACACTTATGAGCTCTTAAGATAACCAACTAATCCTTGCTTAGCATCTAACTTATATTCAACTTTATCATTTCTCGTTCTTTGCAAATTTAAAATCTTTAATAAAAAGATCAGCGAATGCTTAGTCTAATAAAATCAAGCTTTGCATATTTAAAGTCTATCATGGAAACTTGCAAACTCTTGGCTTTCTCAAGCTAGAATTCGCGTTTTAAAGCTTCTTGTATAAAAAACTAGCAAAAGCTTAAATTTATATAAGTTAAGAGGCAAGCAAGAGCGCAACATGCTCGATCAAGTCAAAATTTATTCTTGTTCTCACCAACGAGAAGTCAAACATTTATGTCAAAACACTTATTTTATTTTTGAAAATTTTTAAATTTTGGCATAAAATGACAAATATCTTTGAAATTTTGGTGGCAAAACGGGGTTACGTAAAGACAAAGCAAATGCAAGTAAGATCAAATCGAAAGATCCCCCATACTAGAACTAAACATCGTCCTCAATGTTTAAAAGGGTCACTACGTAAATATAAAGTCGTTTATTAATTATGCTAATAGATACACGTTAATCAATAAGATCTAGGATATCGGATTCCCATATATAAGGATGCTAATGATTAAAGATCGAGTGAACGATGGACAAAACCACGAGAACGAGAGTCTTCAAAATCCGGGGCAATCCTAGACATAAAACACAAACCACGAAACACAAGAAAGGGAGAGGCGAGCCTCCTCACGTCACACTTATTCATAAATATTATACTAATATACTACTACTTGGGATAAGCATGGGTTGCTACCCACGAAGCGCTTGTTTTTGTGTGAGTCTCTAGTTTGACTTTCCCCATATCATCGTGATATTAGGATTGAAACGGGTGGAAGAGCAAATCTCTAACGGACTTTCATTCAAGATGTTTAGATAAACATTGAAGCGCATGAAAGTTTTACTCCGATGGTCAAAAATTATATCCTCACTCCCGGAGGAGAGAAGAAAAGGAGATTCCACCGGATAGGTGAAATAAGGGATAAAAATTCGGAAGACATATGTGAGGGAAAGATAATGGCGATCCTCAAAGGGTAATCTCACATATGTTGGAGAAAATTTTTTCTCCAGAATCCTGGGGTCGAAAACTTTGTCCTTGGTCATCAAATCATCAATTGGAGCATCGTACAAAATCTTCTTCCATTTATTCTCTTTAGATTTCAAATCAAATAAATCATCATTCTCTTTGAGAGGTGGTTCATCGGTGAACCCCTCGAGAATGGAAGCAATGCTTATCTTAGGAGTAGACGGATCACGGTGAAGTAGAAGCTCAATCTCATCAACGTCGTCACTTTGGTCGAAAAATTCATCCTCATTAAAAGCGGAAAGAGGTGTGACAAGAAAAGCCGGCTCATCAAGGTTAGAAACATAAGAGTCCTTACTCTCGATGTTCTCTAACACCTCATCAAAAAGAGGATTTACGTCACTAGAGATATATTCGTCATCGAATTTAAAAAGAGGGTTCGAATAAATTTTAACATTGTCTTCTAAAACGTCCTCATCGGATAGTGACTCGTCATCACTAGAGGTAAAATCGTCATTTGAGTCAATTAGAGGGTTATAGAAAGTCACAGATTTTTCCTCAGAAATGTTAATGGGAGAGAAATCATCATACAAAGGCAAATCACAATCACTATCACTTTCGAATGTATCCCAGACTCACTTGGGATTAGGATAAGGTCCTCAACACCAGACTTTATTACTTTGTCTGATTCCTTTTCAAGAATAGTGCTAAGATCCTCATCCCCCAATATAAGAGAGTCCTCGGGCTCCAAAGTCGGTAAAACGGGTGTGATTGCAATATACGAAGGTATTTGAGAAACAATTTCATTCAAAGGAATAATACTCTCCTCGTCATCATCGTCATAATCGTAAATAATATTGAAACGTCGTGAAGGCTCATGAGTATTAGTACTAACATTAGCTGCCTGCTCTCCTTGAAGTATCCTCTCACATAATGATTGCATAGTGTTAAGTAGTTCATTCCTTAACTCAATCTTAAATTCATCATTCATCTTCTGCTGATTAAGGTCTTCTTGAATACTCTGAGGCTGATGATTGATAGAATACTGCGGGGGTTGGTCAAAACTGGAAGAGTTAGAATTAGGCTCAAAGTAGTTTTGATTCATCAGTTGATACCGAAAACTTTCATTGAGGACCCCCACAGTCTTCACAACAAAGATATTGTTGTGGAAAACTCGGTGAATTTTGTGGATAATAATTATCACTAAAGTTTTGATTGTAGCACGGTTCCTGCTCATAGATAAGCGGTACCCGTGGTGGACAATCATAACCATAATGAGTGTCGTTCCCACATAATTTACACGAGTATGATTCGTACTGGGGTTGTGGAGGGTGGTTGAAAACATTTGGAGGATCATTGAAAGAATTCGGATTTGAATCATAAACGAATGAATTTCCAGCTTCAGAATTGCAAAATGAACAAAATCCTTCTCCAAGATAATATCCACACCTCTCACATGTACACCGTTGACAACGTACACCATCTTCTAACGGATCTCCACAATGGAAACAATGAAATTGGTCGAACAAAGATATTTGGGGCTGTGAAGGTGGGTAGGAAAAATCGGGTGTTTCATCATTTGAAATGGGATCGGGGTTACAGACAAACTCGTCTCTAAAATCACATTGGTACAACGCCGACAATTTCCACCGTTAAACGGACCTCCACACCACGAGCACCTTGAAAACCAAGACATGTTAGAATTATCGGATAAGAAGGTAAAGAGAATAAGAATTAAACGATTAAGAGGATAGAGAAGAATATTAAAAAGATTTTTTCAAATAATACGATAAGAAAAAGAGAAATAATAAAAAAATAAGAAAGAAAAATAATTTTTGGAACCGAAAGTCAAAAGTGATCGGCTAGCACTTAGAAAAAACGCACAAAGAAGCGGAGGAGCGGGTAAGCGCGAAGCGTTTTAAAAACCTTCATTTTTCGGGTCGAAGTTCGTAGGATCAACCCTCCTTATACATCTCTTAAAGTTTGTTTACTAAAGGTGAGCCGAAACGACAATTAACAAACGGTTATTTTTAATATAAAAGGAAAATAGAAAAGAAAATAGAATAGAAAAATATTTTTGGGTTTTTATATATAAAACGAAAACTTCACGGGGAAAGGATCTTCAAGGCTCGAACACGAACAATCCCCGTAAAAATCGCTACACCACTCCCCGGCAGCGGCACCATTTTGATGTTCATAAAAATCCCTCTTAATAATAATATATATAATAAAATACATATACATAAGCAAAGTATCATACAAATTATTCTTAGGAAAGAATAATAAGTAATCAACACGGGTATCGTTCTCCTCGGTGAGAGGTGAATGGAAATCTACGTTCATGTTGTAAATCGAGCTAGATTGTCATTTAAGTTTTGTTTTTGGTTTCTAAATCTAAGAACGAAAAGGAAAAGCATATAAAGGCATGCTAAACTAGAAAATTAAAGCAACAAAAATTTAAACACTTTACGATTAATTAACGACTAACGGACTAACGAAAAAATTATCAAATAAACTCTAAAAACTTAAAATTGCAAATTTCTAAACTAAAATGCATTAATCTATTTTTTAAAACATAAAAAATATTTTTTAATTTTTTTAAAACTATTTAAAACTATTTTTTAAACTAGATAATACTATAAATTAAATTTAAAATACAAAACTTAATCCTAAAATTTTAAGATAATTTATAAAAATACTTAATACTATTTATGAGGTTTATAAAGAAAACGAAACAAAAAGCTTAATCCAATAAGCTGCTAAAAATCAAAGAAGCAAAATAAGCTAAACTGAGTATTAATATTAAATAGAACAACACTCTAACAGAAAAGACCCAAGGGCGCTACTGGTTAAGGTGTTGGTGTTACCTGCACTTTTTGTGAAGGTGAGGTCGTGGGTTCGAGTCCTGGACCTGCACTTTTTGAAGAAAAAAAATTAATTTTTCTTTTAAAAAAGCTATAGATTAAGCAAAAATACGCACTTTTAAAGAAGGAACTTTTTCTGAAACTTTTGAATAAGCTAAGAAAAAGTTCTCCTAAAACTGACAGTTTAGTTTAAAACTAACTAACATTAAGCTAAGACTAATTGGACT
>BQNB010094004.1:0-26223 GCA_026074375.1 Tanacetum coccineum | reverse complement strand
AATCTGTGAGGATCGACCTGTGATCAGGTAGATTCAATTTAAGAAGAATCTCCTTGACAGGATTTCCAGCTAAAGTATAAAATCTTTCTAACACATGTGTATTACATTCATCAAACTCAGCATGTTCTCATTATCGAAACGTCTCAAAGCAGACAGCACGATAAGAGTGAACCAGCGAGTTACTATCTCACCGATTGAAAATAGAAAATTGATTTGAAAATCAATCGGTGTATCACTTGCAAAAGTGTTTTTGTGACACACCGAGAGTGTTAATCATTTCAAAATTCATTAATCGTTGATCCATAACCTGGAACAAGTTTGATTCATAAATAATCGCACCATGGTTGCTTTCCAGTTGTCACAAGTTTGATTCATAAGAATCGCACAAGTCACCTACCATGAGCTTGTTTGATGTTAGCTCAAGCAGGATTTCCATATTCATTGTGAATAATATCACTCGGATGTTCTGGAAAAATCACAAGGATAATGCGTAGGACTCTTAATATATATCTTGTAATTCACATTGTGTAACTTAGTAAGCAAAATTTGACAAGTGTCCTAATGAGATTTATGGATGATCTCTTTTGGCTCTAGACGCAATAGTGCACTTTGATTTTAGAGATCGAAGGCTGGAGCAGACTGCCACCTTTTCAATATCAAGAAACTCGGAGTGAGAAAGTCGATAGAAATGCGTGTAATCTCCGTGAGAAATGAAACAAGAGTCTTTTGAGAGACCTTGAGTGGCTAGGGAGGGTTGTGCATAGCGTCACTGGGTCCATGACTGTCTTCAATGTCAGACAACATCTTAGTGTTTTCGACAGATTATGTATTGACCCGGTTTCTACCTAAGTGTATGGAGGGCTTCTTTCTTTACACCCTTTATCCTTACATTTCCTTTTCATTCTTCAACCCCTTCAATGTTTACCGAGACTTCATAACTAACACCTTGTTGGGTTTGTTCCAGTGTTAGCTCCATCTCAGTCGGCATTATTCCCTTTTCTTACTTTTTCTCCTTTTATCATACCTAAGGACTTCTACACTAACTAGTGGATATCCCTGGGTAGATCCCTCCGGTTCTGGCTGGATCATGGGATTTGAATACCTATGCCTAACCACCTTATATCTCCATAAATTTAAGAACATGGCCGATCTTTTGGGTATTCCATCACAATCCTTCAAAACCATTGAAAATTCAATCAAAGTGTTTGATATAAATATCAAAAAGATTTACACTTTGAGAGTTTTTCATTATCACTAAAAGCTCCCCCTTAACATGTGCATCGTAATCGTAGTACATGTTAAGTGTAGAGTACCTTGAGTCCATTTTATATGATCACAATCCAGTACAATTTAAGTCCAGTTTAATCACATTTTCTCCCCTTATCCAAAATGTTAATCCCTTGATATTTTGGATATCAATTGATTAAACGTTCGGGGACAAAATGTTACACAAAACTATCAGGAACATTTTAATGCTCCCCCTCAATATTTGAGGGAATATAAGACAGTGCTGAGTACAATAATTTGAAAACTTTTGAATTTACTAAGAAATTCTTGAAAATTTTGTACTCGAGCACTCCTTAGAATCACCATTAAGTCTACACTATATATATTCACAAGATTATTATGTACGAGGTTTGACCTGAATGATGAGAACATCATATGATAGAATCATATGGTTCTTTTGTCGCAGCCGTAGGTCTCCTTCGTACAATCTCCCACCAACGAACTTTCTAAGCTCCTCATTAACCTTCTTTCTTTCAAGAAGTTGTCAATCTGATCTTTCTCTGTCCAAGCACTCTTCAGTATTGCTTCAACTTTCTTTCCAAGTTACGAAAGTCTTTGCTTCAAACTTTGAGTATGAAACAGATTCAGATACATATGTAACTTGAGCTTGTGTGGTTGGTGATGTCGGTGTTGATGTTGTCTTAGCTTCCCCCTAAACCAGCAATCCTTTCTTGAGTAGATTCAGAACTTTCTTGCAAGCCGCATCAAGCAGTCTTAATGTATAAAGCCCAGATATTCGAAGTACACAATTAACCCTTTCAAGAACTTGATACCGCAACACCAAAGTCAACTAAGTCCCGAATGTCACAATTATTCCCTCTAAGTAGTCGAAATGATAGCACCTAAGTCAACTAAGTCCCAAATGTACTCATTTCTTTCTGCAGAATACTGACTGACTTAAGGAATCATCATACCTATGTGTACCTCTTTTATTAAATATTTCTACTTCTTTTAAGAATAAGCTTAGAGATTGACCGTTTGAGGAAGCATTAATTGAATCAGAAACAACTTTCCTTACGTTTTAAATAATTATACTCCTGACACTTCCCCCTGGGGACTCAAATGATGCATATTGACTAATGACAAGATGTCTCTTCCACCATGTGTAGTTGAAATAGTGCACCCAAAAGTAACAAGTTAAAACACTGATTTTCTCTACGGTTATGACATTCATCTTCCCGAAATGGCCTAAAATCAAAGAAGGCTATGGACTCTATCACGTGTACTTGTTGTACGTTATAATGTATCTACTCCTTCCCCCTTGCTGGTTTCGATACCTCGGAATCAGCAAAACCTTGTACGCACATATACTTGAGATCGTTTTTAAAGAATTAATAAGCTTAAATCTATTTCGTGAGAATCAACTTTAAGGCATTTACCACTACTATTCATCAACTTCATCTGCCAATTGTTTCAGAGTCTCTGGCGTAAAACTTCGCATTCCCAGCTTGTTGATTAGAAATTCAATTCTATTTCGGCCAAGAGCTTTAGTGAAGATGTCTGCCAGTTGATACTCCGTATTGACAAAGTAAAGTTCGATCACCCCATTCTCAACATGCTCCTTGATAAAGTGAAATCTGATGTCTATATGCTTGGATCTGTTTAGTTTTTGTGTTTGTCTTTTGATTTGTGTTCAAAACCTTTACAAAGAACAAAATCTTGATATAAAATTTTTTGGCTTAAAAACCTTAAAGTTGTCATTTTTCTTGTTCCTATAGGGTTAGTAACACTAGTTGTACAAGATTTTTTGCAAAAAACCAATCATAATTGTGTTTTTTGAGTTGTGAAAATTTTGGTTTCGTCATAGTTATAACCGAACTAGTCGTCGTAGTTGTAACCGAACGAGTTGTTATTAGTTGGAACCGAACTAGTTGATTTTAGTTTGAACCGAACTAGTTTTCTTCAGTTGGAACCGAACTAGTTTTCTTGTGTTGAAACCGAACGAGTTGATTTTTGTTGGAACCGAACGAGTCATTCTCTCTTGGAACCGAACTAGTCGTTTTCTCTAGGAACCGAACTAGTTTGTTTGTGTTGAAACCGAACGAGTTGTTATTAGTTGGAACCGAACTAGTTGATTTTAGCTAGAACCGAACTAGTTTTCTTCAGTTGGAACCGAACTAGTTTTCTTCAGTTGGAACCGAACTAGTTTCTTCAGTTGGAACCGATCTAGTTTGTTTGTGTTGGAACCGAACTAGTTAATCGAACCAGTGGAACCGAACTAGTTTTTTGTTTGACAACCGAACTAGATAACCGAACCAGTGGAACCGAACTAGTCTTTTTGTTTGACAACCGAACTAGATAACCGAACCAGTGGAACCAAACTAGTCAACCTCCTTTGAAAACCGAACTAGACAAAACCTATCAACTCAAATTTCTAAATTATACGGTTATTTCTTTGACTTGTAAAATCCCGTGAAACATTAACTTGTTTTCTCGGTTTTGTCAAGAATTGTAAAATCCCGTGTAGTTTCAAGAATTATTTCAAGACTCAACAACCACTCAACCAAACACAATTTCTTTCTACCACCGTTCGATCAACCAAGTAATCTTTGTAACAATCAAATGACGACTCTTGCTGACAAAGCGATTCTTTCGGGTGCCGACAATCGTCCACCTATGTTGGAAAAGAATATGTATGATTCATGGAAAAGCATAATGGAACTATACATGCTAAATAGACAACATGGACGAATGATTCTTGAATCCATTAAAAATGGTCCACTCATTTGGCCTTCAATTAAGGAAAATGGAGTGACTAGACCTAAGAGATATTCTGAGTTATCTCCTACAAAAGCAATTCAAGCTGATTGTGATATCAAGGCAACAAACATCATTCTCCAAGGGCTACCACCTGACGTCTATACATTGGTTAGTAATCATAAAGTCTCCAAGGAGCTTTGGGAAAGAATTCAACTTCTTATGCCAGGAACTTCATTAACGAAACAAGAAAGGGAGTGTAAGCTTTATGATGAATTTGATAAGTTTGCTTATAAGAAGGGAGAAACACTGCGTGATTTCTACTTGAGATTTTCTCTGCTGCTGAATGATATGAATATCTACAATATGAAACTGGAACAATTTTAAGTGAACACCAAGTTTTTAAATACTCTTCCTCCTGAATGGAGCAAATTTGTGACAGATGTCAAATTGGTTCGGGATTTGCACACAACTAATGTTGATCAGCTTCATGCTTACTTAGGACAACATGAATATCATGCAAATGAGGTTTGTTTAATGCATGAACGCAATTCTGATCCGCTTACTTTAGTTGTAACCCAACAGATGACCCAGTCTCCTTATCAAAATCATCAAAACTTATTCCAAAACACTCAACTTCAACCACAAGTTTCATCATTTCAGTCACCACAGTATTGTTCACCTTATCAGTCTCAACAATACTCAACTCATTAATCATCAACACCTTTTTCAATCACTTATCCATCTAATGAGTATCAATCATCAATCCACCACAACGTTTATTCTCCATCATCATCCATCCCTCAATTGGAATTTGGTCCTTTAGTTAACCAACAAACTGAGTTTTCCCAACCAGAAACAGGTCTAATTGTTCCTGTGTTCCAGAAAGGTAATGACCCCATTGATGCCATAAATCACATGATGTCATTTTTGACTGTTGTTGTCACTTCTCGTTATCCCATTACTAATAACCAGTTGAGAAATTCGTCAAACCCAAGGCAACGGGAAACCATCAATAATGGAAGAGTAACTTTGCAACCAATTCAGGGGAGACAAACTTATTTTTCTATGGGTACTTCAAGGACTTACACTCCAGGAGCTAGTGGAAGCAATTCTGGGAAACAAATGACGATTACCTGCTACAACTGCAAAGGGGAAGGTCATATGTTGAAACAATGTACTAAACCCAAGAGGAAACGGGATGATTCGTGGTTCAAGGAGAAAGTGTTGTTGGTAGAAGCTCAAGAACATGGTCAAATTCTTAATGAGGAGGAACTAGCAATTTTGGCAGATCCAGGAATCCCAGAAGGTCAAGACACACAGACAGTCATTACTCACAATGCTGCTTATCAAGCTGATGATTTGGATGCATATGACTCTGATTGTGACGAACTCAACTCTGCCAAAGTTTCTCTCATGGCGAATTTATCTCATTATGGTTCAGATGCTCTTGTTGAGGTACACAATCATAATAATATGAATAATAATGCGGTAAATCAAGATGTGCAGGTGATGTCGTCTTCTCAATAGTCAAATGTTGTGAATCATTCATAGACTGAAATAACCAGTGATAGCAATATCATTCCTTATTCTCAGTATGTGATTGAATCACAACAAGCAACTGTTCAGAATTCTAACTCCTCTGCACAACAAGATGATTTAATATTATCTGTGATTGAACAACTAAAACCCCAAGTTGCTAATTGTACCAAGATAAATCTGGAAAATAAGAGTGTCAATGATACATTAACTGCTGAGCTTGAAAGATATAAGAAACAAGTTAAAGTTTTGAAAGAAGGACAAAATGTTGACTTAAGGAGTAAGGATAACGTTTCAGACACATGTGCACAGTCTGTAGAGATTGATCTTCTTAAACAAACTCTTTCAGAACATTTAAAAGAAAAGGAATCTTTATTACAAACGGTTACTCTTCTAAAAAATGATTTTAAGAAAGAAGAATCTAGGAACATTGATAGAGAAATAGCTCTAGAAAAGCAGATCAAACATCTAGATAATATTGTTTTTAAAAGAGATCAATCTGCACAAACTGTTCACATGTTGACGAAACCTCAGTTTTTCTATGATAATACCACTAAACAAGCTCTAGGTTTTCAAAATCCCTTCTATCTGCAGAAAGCTCAGCAGTCGAAACCAAAGCTATATGTTGGTGATATTATTGTTCAAACTAATCCTATTGTGATTCCTGACTCAGAAGAGACCTTAGCACTTGCTGAAGAGAGTCGTTCCAAAATGCTTTTAAAACATAAGGATAATATGATGTTAGAAAAGGAAAAGCAAGTTGATACCACACCGATAGATTATGCTGCTCTTAACCAACTTTATAAAGATTTTTCAACACGATTTGTTCCACAAACTGAATTATCTGCTGAACAAGCCTTTTGGTCTCAGAATTCTGTGAATTCTTCAGAACCCACACTTTCTATTAGACCCACCAATGTTGAGGTTCCAAAAGAACTTCCTAAAGTCAGCATGGTTAACACGAGTTTGAAGAAACTTAAACACCATCTTGCTAACTTTGATGTGGTAGTCAAAGAAAGGACCACACCCACAGCTATCACTGAGGGTTCGTGGGGTTTCGAACATACAAAAGCTTGTTTTAGGGATGAAATAATTCCATTTGTAAAAGCTCTAAAGGACTTATTTAGCTTCAACCAACAATTGGTTGATGAACTTTTCTGAAAGTCCAAAATGTCTTCAATAAAATGGTAACAGGCTGTGGAACAACATCGTATTGAGATTCAAAAACATTGAAGTTAGGTGAATCAAGTTTGAACGAAAAATGAACGATTCTTGAACAAGAGATGAGTAAAGATAATGCAGACATACTGTTTAATCCTTCGTGGAGAATGATTCTGAAATGTGCATGAATGCGCCAAAAGTGTCTCAACTTGAAGGACTAGCTTCAACGAATTATGTAAAAGGGAAACTTACATAAACTGTTCAAAAGTTTTACCATTCTTGAAAACATTGCATCTCCTTTTAGAAGTTGGACAACTCAACTTAAACGGGAAAATTTTTTTCAAAGGGAAAATTTGTTCAAATCAAAGTGTTATAAGTTTTGATGCAATTGTTTGAAATTAAATGAATTAAAAGTCAGTCCCAAGAGAAGAAACACGATAATTAAAGAAGTTGAAAGAAGAGAAATCAAATCTCTCAGTGGAAATATGATAGGATAAGATCAAACAGGACTTAGAAGAGATGAAACCATAAATATTAAGTTGATCCATAGGGTGACAAAGCTATTGCTGAGAATGACATTTGAAACAGACCTATAAAGAAACTATTATACTCGATTAAACCAACACGTATTCAATAAAAAAGAACAATGTAGCCCCTTTTAAATAATTAGTCAAGTCAACTTAAAGTCTATGGAAATTTCTGATTTAAATGCAAGTCTTCAGGAAAAAGCTTTCACAATTATAGCTCTCAAGGATAATTAGGAAAACATAAAGAAAGGCCCCTAGTATTATAATAATGTTTTCAAACCACCCTAGTGAACCAGAGTGCATCAAGTTAATGTGAACCAATAACCCCCAAATTGTTGAATAAAAGGACAGCTCACTCTGCCTATGTTAAGCATTCTCAGGAAGAAGCCGCAGTTCTTAGGGATCTAGTCGATCATATTAAAGCTAATTATCCCTTAGATCCACTCTTAGAATCTGCCTGTAAGTATACTAAACTAATTCAGGAGATGCTTTCTAAAATCAGTAAAACCTGTCCTAATATCAACAGTTATAGAGAACAATTAGTAGCTGTGACCCCGATGAACAAAGTCAAAAGAGTTAGATTCATTAAGCCCGTCACATCCTCAAGAAACACAAAAATAGCCCATACCTCAAATGTAGCTTCTAACAAACCTATGTTGTCTTCTATAAGAGTAAAACAGTCTACTAGTGCTAGCAGATCACAGCCTTCAGGCAATACAAAGAAAGATAAGATTCAGCAAACACAAAGTAGAATTCTGAAGAATAAAGTAGAAGCTCACCCTAGGAATGTAGGTCCAGCCCTAGATAGATCTTTACGCCTGTTGAGGTTGTAGAGCAATTATGTAATCACAAGCAACTTTAAGAGAGACTCTAACAAATGAAACTATTATTTACGCGGAATATAAACAACAGAGTTAAAGAATTACTAAAAACAATGATCCTCTATGGATCTTTTCTATTAATAACAAAAGTGTTTTTCTAATGAATCCAATCAGTACCTTCATCCAAGGCCGTAGGTTTCTTAAATACCCATGAAACCCTAACTACTTGTTTCCTTAAGACTCGCTAAAAGCTAAAGTGATAAGTGTTATCACTTCCTAGGATATCTCATGCATATCCCTATCACTAACTAACTTTTACTATCAACCCGGAGTAAGCATAATACTACCAGGACTAATATTGTACTACCAGCAGGAATAACTTTTGTTCTGCCAGCACTAACTATAAACATATCCTTACCAGTAGGAACTACATACCTACCAGCAGGAACTTTTACTCTACCAGTAGGAACTACATACCTACTAGTAGTAACTATCTATTACAAAATTCCTAACAATCCTCCCCTAAACTTGAATTTGACATAGTTAACTTCAAGTTTCTAGATAGATCTTTCGTTGAAAGCACCAGAGGATGGAACAGCAATCATCATAAAACCGACTCCAAAAGCAACCTTCATATGCGTTGAATCAGCAACAAGACAATCAGCATCTAATCGTGAACTGCAACAAGATCACCACAGCTACATGAATGGGTTTGATGAGCCTTTACCAAGTAGCCATTCACTCTTGGGCTAGTCAGTCCATTGGCACCCAGAAAGGGTCAAATCCATGGAGGACTGAAACCATGTTCAACTCTTTAGTACATGAAACATAGGCGAGTTGAGATCCCTAATGATTTTTGGCAAACCATCACAGCCATCAACGGATTTGATTTAGTCTTTACCAAGAGTCGTACCCTCTTGGACTAGCCACTTTTCATTCCAAGAATATGGCAAGTGAAAACCATCCAGTTTTGGGTAACCTGGCAACCATCAATGGATTTTATAAGCCTTTACCACATAACCGTTTGCTTGTGGGCTAGACAATCCTTGGGACCCAGAAAGGGTTACTCCCATGGTGGATTGCAAACCATCTCAACTCATTGGTACTCGAAACATCAGTCAGTTGAGGGACTCTATGATTTTAAGCAAATCATTAAAGCTATATCAATTCATTCTGGTCATAGACCTGGGAATTGAAACCATACCTCAATTGATTCTAGCCTGATGGCCTGGTAATTGAGAACCATAGAGTGTTGCACCAAAAAAAATATTTTCCGTTAAAGATTGTGCCATAAAACCAGTTTATCAACTTAGATCAATGAAATACAAAGATGAGCCTGAAAACCAAAATGCTCATCTGTAGTTTAAAAACCAAGTGATCCAGTTCCAAAAGAGTATACCAAAAACCAAGATTTTCCAAGAGACAAAAACCATTTACAACAAGCTGCACAAAATATAGAAGAAAACAGCAAAAAATAATAAGAGATATATAACAAACTTAACAATACCAGTCATGAACCTTAGGACGCCTTGAATCAGAAATTTGTTTCTTGAGAAAGGCAATCAACTGAACCGCAGTGGTAAGTTCATTACCCACTGTTTCGTGACAAATTTCTAGCTGATGATCGAGCATTCTTTCGATAAGGTTGACAGAGAGAGGATACTTCTTGTCTACAAACATATGTACCACTAGTCCACTAACTATCTCCAACACATGAATACCAGTAGAAGAATATAGCTTCCAGCTTTGAATAATCCAAGTGTGTTGGTTCTTCCAAACATCACTACCATCATTCACTTCAGGTGAATCTATCAAAACCTTAAGATCTCCCTAAAGACCAAGACCCACTCCCGCAGCTTTCTTATCCTGATAAAATGTCATTACACGGCCATAGATGATCATCAAGTCTGTTCTAGTAACCAAGTGAAGGATTTCCCTAAGTCTTGAGAAGCACTTGCGAGAATTGTCTTTCCTGTAGATGACATTGATCCAGCCTAACCCCGTAGGCAATAACTCCCAGTCAACAACAGCATGCAAATTAACGGGTGTATCATCATCAGAAGCAGAATCTGCATCAGAAGCATACTTAATGCACATTTTGTGTTCAGCTTCAGGATCTCCGTCTTCAATAGGAATGGTAGAGTGAGAAGGATGAACAGCTTTTTGACCGAATCGCTTCTTCCTGGTACCAACCTTCTTGGGTGTAGAAGCAGTGGATTTTGCTGTAAAAGCAGTGGTAGAAGGAACATCAACATCCTCTATTAGAGCTTTCTGAGAAGGGACTTCCACAGATGGTTGTTTTGAATCAGCAAGAACATCAGGCTTTGGAGTGTCAGTTGATTTGAACTTCTTCGAACTAGCTTGCTCTAAATCTGCACCGGGTCTTTTAAGAAACCTCCTGATGTTTTGTGATTGTAAGTCTGCAGCAGCTGTTCTGATTTTTTCAAACTCAGTTTTGAGTTGATCATCAGAAAATGACTTCAATGGTAGAGCTTTGATTTTTCACAAAGGTTCGCATATAAGCCTTTTGTTGTGCAAAGGTCATGGGCTTATTTAGCTTGTCTTGAAACCTCTGTACAGCAAACTCTCTTCTTCTTTTAGCAATCAGAACTACCATTCTTTCAGCAAAGTTATCTTCATTGACATCGGGACCCAAAAGATCAGCAGTAAGTCCTTGATTTGCATGAACTTGACCTATTATGTCATTCCAATCAGAATCTGTATAGTATTTTGCTGAATTCAATACATCTTGTTGTCGTTTCCTCTGCATCTCTTCTCTCTCTCTTTCCAACTCAGTCTTTTCCTTTGCTTCTCTTCTTTCTCTCTTTCCAACTCAGCCTACCCTTCTTCATACATTCTCCTAGCAGCTTCTTCACCTAACATGTCTTCCTCTTTTTGCCTAAATGTTCTTTTTCTGACTGAAGGGTCTTCTTCCAACAAATGAGATTTACCCTTGTTAGAAGGATCAGCAGAAGGACCAGTAGTAGCACCAGCAGGAACAACTAGAACCACATCAAACTCATCAGAAGGAATAGAGAGAACTAAGAGGAATATAGCTGCATGAGAACCCACCAGTAGGATCAGATGATGAGCAGCAAGAGCTGTAGTTGTTGTCAGCAGCTGCCTTAGCCTGCTTGATTATATTTGGCATTTTAAGTCCGTTTTTGGTTATTTTAGCTCGTTTTTAAAGGTAAAAGGTATGTGTATTTAAGCACATACCAATCCTCCAACAATTTTACCTTCTTAACTAGCTTTCCTGCTACCTCCTTGAATAGCAGCTTGTGTGCTGTAAGTTCAGATGCTTGAGTATTCACTTTCTGCACAAGAGTGGCCACTAAAGAAGACAAAGCTGTTAGTTTATCAAGGTCCTCAGCACCTCCTGAGGTTGTACCTTCAGGTGGAGCTTGAGTGGACCTAGGAGGTGAGGTATGAAAAGAACCTCCCATTGTTTCATCTTCTACATTTGTGGAAGTGAATAGGTCAGGAGCAGACTCATGAGGTCTTGAAGAAGAGGCAATGTTAGGGTCTGAAGAGGGACCCTGCTCATTCACTGGAGCACCAGAAGTAGAAGTGGTTGGTCTGGTTGGTGTGGATTCATGATCATGAGAGTGATCAGGTTCAGTGATAGTCTCAGGGACAATCTGAGGGTTAGATGGTTCAGCTTCCCTGAACTTTCACCTGCAATAGCAGCTTGAGCAGGGGGAAGCATTGTACCCAAAAGTGGCATGTGGTCTCCTTGAAAATTTAACCTTATGTTAGCAAACATTTTGCTTGTCAGTTTAAAGGCATGATATTGTTTGGTATTCTTAGGTTCAATTTCCAAAATCATTTGATGTTGTTAACCATCCCTTTAAAAATATAACTTGACCAATTATACCTCCTCCCCTCAGTCAAACAAATAATAGAAATAGCCAATTGGCTTCCAAATTAATCCCAGCTACCTGATTTGGTACTGAGACAATGCATGATAGTGTGAACTAAGAACCTCCATTGAGGTGCGAATTTGTTTTTGAAGAAGGTCAGCTTACCTTTACTGGGGTATCCAAGATTGTCCATACCTAAGTATATGTCAGCTATGGGCAAGTCCTCAACACTACCCTCATCATCTAATTGAAGTTGGCTCCTAACTAATGATTCAGTTATAGTATAGGGAGTCCTATCAATGGTGGCCAATATAGTTGGAGGGCCTTCCTCAGAAGCTCTGAGAGAGGCCGTAGACCAGAATTGTTTGACCAATGAGTCATAGATGATGGGGTCATGGGTAATAGCATACCTTATGTGCGAATCCCGCAAAAAGTCAAGAACTTGGTGATAATCGGCACTTCCTTTTGGTTTCTCCAAGAAACCCACCTTGTTGTGCTCATCACGATACTTAAGTGCGGCCATTGATTTGATGATGACAAAGAATGTGGTTGAGTGTTAGTGCTGGTGTATGATTGCAAGGGTAAGTTACTACTGGTTGGTAGAGAAAATCGAGTTTTTCAAAGAGTGAGTGGAGTGATTAAAAAGGGCTGTTAAAAATTAGGGTTTGTAAAAATGAGAGTAAAGAGTAATTATCCCTTTAAATAGGTGACCCTTTGATGAATTAAATGCCCAATTGTCTCAACTATAACTTTGAATTAAAGTAAAACTCAATTTAAGACACCCGCTCAAAGAAAAGTCAACCCTTAAAGAAACTAACAAGACCAGCAGGAACTGTTCTACCAGTAGGAACGAGCAAAGCTACCAGTAGGAACTCTTGCAACACCAGAAAAGACACTTAACCAACCAAAAGAAGTACTTTATCATCAATTAAAGTAAAACTCAATTTAAGACACCCGCTCCAAGAAAAGTCAACCCTAAAGAAACTAACAAGACCAGCAGGAACTGTTCTACCAGTAGGAACAAGTAAAGCTACCAGTAGGAACTCTTGCAACACCAGAAAAGACACTCAACCAACCAAAAGAAGTACTTTATCATCAATATAAGGCCACATTCTCCATGCATATTCACACTCATGAATCATTCATCTGCAAAAGGTTAGACCAAACCACACAAAACATATACAATGAAAAGGAAAAGTTTAACTACCATAATCAACTAAAACTATCAGTAGAAAAAAAATTAAAACCACCAGAAGAAAAATATGTTGAAAACTAAGTGGTAAACTGTTAGCCTCAATTTATTGAGTCGAACAAGGAAGCTCGGTCACTCTACGATGGAGCTTCGGTCTTTAATTAGTTAACGTTGTAATAGAATATTATCGGGAATCGGGCTCGATAGATAATCTAATATTGTATATGTTTCATTGTATAGTTTGGGTTTAATCCCAAGCGCAAAAACCTTGCCGGGTCCTAGTTAAATATCTCAGTGTAAGTAGGATATATTTATATAGATTTTTTCCTATTGAAACAAATCTACGAAATTCATCAATCATCTAATTTCTAAATATTACATCTTTTTTCTCTCCATCCTCTCTCTCTTCTCTCTCTCTGACCTAAAACTCAATCATTCTCTTTCTCCTTTCTAGTTTCTTGGTTGAACGTGTTATGAAGTGAAGTTAATCGGGTAGTATCGTTCACTTACGATGGAGCTTCCGGTCTTTCATTAGTTAAGTTGTATAGATATTATCGGGAATCGGGCTCGATAGATAATCTAATATTGTATATGTTTCGGGTTTAATCCCAAGCAAAACCTGAGCCCGGGTCCTAGTTAAATATCCCACGCGTCGTAGGGATATATATATATAGATATTTTCCTATGAAAATATCTAAGAAATCACAAATATCTAATTTCTAAATATACATCTTTTTTCTCTCATCTCTCTCTCTTCTCTCTCTCTCTAAACAATCATCTCTCTTTCTCCTTTCTAGTTTCTTGATTGAATCGTGTTATGAAGTGAAGTTAATCGGGTTCCTACAATTGATATCAGTCGCCTCGGGTGGATGTTGTGGTTTTTTTTTGTTGTGAAAGTATTGGATTCGAAAGTTGGGTTGTTTCATCATTCGGCATAATTGTTATGTTGTTTCTTTTGTTATGATTCGGCTTATTCAAAGAGAAAGGAAACGACGTTTTATTGGTTAGTATTTGGTCCAAAAGTTTTTGGGGTCGCATCAGTTGGGGCAGAAACCGTCAAGGGATATACGCTCTGGTTTTTGTGAGAACAAACAACGGTGGAAACACGTGAACCGAACGAGTGGAAAAACGTTGGCACCGAACGAGAAGAAAAACGTTAGAACCGAACGAGAGGGAAGAAAAACGGAAAAAATACGTAAAACCGACGAGGATTATCTTTACGATGACCTAACGAGTTCATCTTTCTAGAGCCGAACTAGTTGGACGAACGATCTAGAGCGAAAATTATTTGGATTCCGAACGACAAAAAAAATTTATTTTGGACGAACGAGCAAAAAATTATTTTGGATTCGAACGAGAAAAAAAAAAAACTTAATTTTGGATCGGAACGAGCAAATTTTTTTTTGGACCGAACGAGCAAAATTTTTTTTATTTTGGACCGAACGACCGAAAAATCTCAAGGACCGAACGAGGGAAAATTTTCAAGGACCGAACGAGAAAATTTGTTCAAGGTATCCGAAGAGTTTTTTTGTGTCTCAACCGAACGGTTCTTTTCAGATAGAGAGAACGAGGACAAAAAATCTCCGAGGAACCTTGCGAACAAGAAAACTTGTGTGACAGAAAAGGGTTATCAGTAAAAAGCCATAACTTTCTTGATCGTAATTCCGTTTTAGGCCCGTGGACCTCTCAAATCAAAGAGGTAGAAACGAGGACGGATCACTCTGTTTTGTAACCAGTGTATGTGGGTTTAAGGATTTTTTTTCGAAGCCCAAAATATGTTCTTCTATGATTTATTGAAATTTTTTCAGTTTCTTTTTTGGAATTTTTGGTTGACGTCTGATTTCGAATCAAAATTCATTCACGGTTTTTCTATTGACTTTTGTAAATTCCCGTTTAATTCATTTATGGTTTATTTCATAGACGTGTAAAATCTCCGTGAACGGTTAATTGTTACAACAACACACTTAATCACATATAAATCCATTAAGGTCAACAAAATCTTTCACACTTCATTATTCATAAACTATTCATTCATCATGTTACTCCAGGTTAAACACATCCTTCAGATAAGCCAAATCATAACAATAATATGGGTTGTTCAAAGATCGTCTTCCACCGATGCTTGGAACAAGAAGGATATTTCAGTGGCTTCGAGTTTTCTATGAAACCTTGACACTAAATAGACATGGTGAATATATGAGGACGTGCATCTTTGAAGGTCCATATATTCCTACAAACGTCCTCATTGCAGCCGTTTGAAGCAAGCAGAGAACATTTACCAGATTGCTGCACAGAGAAGCGAGACAATACACAACATGATGCAGGAACAAACTTTACTTTGCAAGTAAAAAGGAAGTATTTCTTGATTTTGCCTGGTATTGAGATGATATTTACTCAACTGTGGATGAATGCAACCACATCTAAGGGATGTAGTCCGTCATTGAAAGGTACAAAGGGGAAATCGGTTGAAACATTACAAGTGTAAAGACCATTCTATTTGGGAATTTGGTGAAATTTACTTTCTCGGGTATGGAGATCCATGGAGTCTTATTACTCCCGGTTTTAAAATCTATGAATGGTTGACAAGGAAAACTTGCAAGTTTCACCACTGCAAGTAAATAAAATTTTTTTCAGTATCCATTTCTTCAACAACTTCAACCAGAATGGTCGAAGATTTGTGACGGTTGTTCAAGCGAGACAGGAAATAGGACCGGTCTAATATCCAAGACTGTTTGAGTTCTGAAGACCGTTTCCAAAACGAAGTTAATGATATCCTGTTATGAGAGTATTAGCAGATAGTGAAAAATCCATTAGCACTTCTTGCGGTCTGCTAACCTATTCAGATAATATATCAGCACCAAATTCTAAAGATCGAATCCTGCACCATCATACATGAATCTTTTCCTCTAGAAAAGTGCGTCTACCAGACCAAATGGCAAAGAGATCGCCAAACCCAGTTATCCTCACATCTGACCGTCGTTTCTGGGGAAGACAGTGATCCTGAACAGTGGAGGCGATAAGGATATGCAATAGAACTTGCATCTTGCTAAGTACTTCAGTAGCTGTACAAACTAACAACAACAACTTCGATTTTCAAACTCCCAGGGTCAAGACTGAGGATACACACCATATGGTATAACAATGACAATCAGTCAGGGCAGTTTGGGAATCAAAGGACGATGACAGTTGCTGGGGTAGGGGAAACAGTAGGCAGTCCGGTAGTGCAACAAAATGGGATACAGTGCTTTAACTCAAAGGATTTGGCCTATGCCAGGGACATGCAGATAGCCAAGCGGGTTAAAGACTAGCGATCACAAGGAGAAGATGATGATGAGCAAAAAAGCTGAACAAGGTGTTCCACTTCAAGCTGAGCAAGCTGATTGGCTAGAAGACACGGATGAAGAGATTGATGAACAAGAATTGGAAGCACATTACAGTTACATGGCAAAGATTCAGGAGGTCTCACCTGAAGAATCCAGTTCTTTGGTCAACACTGGTAAGGTACAAAACATGATGAAAATGATGTGTTTGCCATGTCCACCGAGACGACCATTAAGGCAACTGAAATCCATTAAGACACATATCGTTTTGGAGAGAAGGATGATAGCAATGTCATTCTGAGTCACAAATTATGTACTAATGATATTCGGGTTGATCAAATGCGGCTGAATGTGTTGATGAGCGTGTGCGCTGGCTAATTTGACTCATGACATGGAGGGGAAAACAAAACGGTATTTAAAGCATTAAAGAAAGCAAATGCATCATTAACTCAGAAACTGCAAGGATGTTGCAAAACTATACTTGGATGAGTCTGTAGGGCTCTGGGGGCAGGTACTAGCAGTGGGGATAGTTCTCTGAATGCACTTTCAGACCAAACAGATGAGCTTTGAGAAGTACACGGCCTTTATGACCATAACGAGTGAGTAATAAAATAATTAAACAAAGTTAAATGAAACTCTAGGACATATTGCTCTTAAAGACATTGACATAAAGAGGGGTTTAAAAAAACTTAAACCTATGAAATTTTGTTTAGTCAATCAGGAACCGACAGAGCTAGTCAAAAAGAGTTTGTTTAATAGGTCACAATTGAATGTCAATCAAAGAGGTAAATAAGGTAATTCGGTTTAATGGTTAAGGAAGAAAAGACAATGACTACGATGATTGAAATGGACAAACAAATAAAGTTTTTAAATGAAATTCTATTTATAAACGCATTCAGTCAATTTACAAACCATTAATGTTTGACCCAATGCAGCATCGTATTTGGTGATCAACTTTGCTAATCCAATAAAGGACCTCAAGAAAGTCAATCTGATAAGCCTCGTTTGTATGAGATCCATATATACTTCTGATCCTGGCCAAATAGATTTTTAGCCCAGATGGGGAAGAGACAGTGCCTCTTGAAAAATAAGAGTAGATCAAATTTCGGGATAAAGACAAAGTGAAAACCATACTAATTACACATATCATAAACAGTTTTATGAAACTTTTTAAAACCACCATCCAATGCCTATCTTGATCAGTTGGAACGCGTTTAAAGAAAGTTTAGGAAGACAATGTGGAGAGAAAAATGTTTGTTAGGACAAAGCCCAACTATTGCTAAAAAAATGTTGGCATTTACCATCATGTCTAAATCCATTAGTAAAAGTAGACCTACTTTTATGACGAAATGACAAAACAACTTTCAATCATTTTAGGAACAATATGTCAACAAACTTGGTTCTATCATACTAGTAGTGCATTTCCTAACCCAACTGCTTAAGACAATGGGGTTTTTGATCAAAGTTATTATTATTGCCTCTTTCAATCAAAATATACTGGACAGTCATTGGTTTTATTCATGAACTAAAAGAGAAATGATGACGATTTGGAGTACGTTAATCCTTGAAATGGAGCTTGAGAATTGGAATCAGAAAGGATGATTTTTCAAACACATATATTGGGGGGGATTATTCTCGAAAGATGTGTGTGTCTAAAGATGTTACCATGTTCCATATTTGCATTCTTTGTCTATTTAAAATGCTTATATGAATTACATGCAGTATCTTCAATAAAGTAAAAAGATTTGTGAATGCTCTTTGCACTAAAGCCTTTCGAAACAAACTGAATCTGTTGATAACGTATGTTTCATTAAAAGCTTTTAAAGAGTTTTGCTATTAAACTAGAAAAACACTCAATTTTCTTGAACTTTCTTTACAACAATTGTAAGAACAGATGAAAAACAACCCAGTTTTGCTACAGAAAATGTTCAAATGTATTTCGAAAAAAGAAAGTGACAATATCATGAAATAAAAGACTTTGAAAGCTCAATGCAAGATAAGAAACATGGTATAAGAATGGTTAAAGAATCATTCTTGTAACAAACAGGAATGTTGCTGGAAATCAGTATGATAAAACTTATGTTGGTTCGACAACAAATGCTCAACGGATTCCAAACCATCTGTTTTAGGGAAACGACTCTTTTTCAATTCTTGAAATGAGAAGTCTTTCATATGGATAAGTACGGTTAATAAACTAATGACGTCGGATGGTTTGTAGTTAAACCAGTAACTCAAAGAGTTTGCCTAGATTAGAAACCCAAGCGGTTCGAATCAACAAATGTGCTTTAAAACAGGATGTATAGAATTGCCTCCACCACAACACAAACTAGAACAACAAGATGCCTCGTTCGAGGAATACTAATCCATAACTGTCTAACATCTTTCAAGATGTAATTCACACTTACTAGTGTTAGGGGAAAAACTTAAGTGCTATCAAGTTAAAGATATAGGTCGTGCCAAACAATAGTCAAGTGGAAGTTTTCATAAGAAGGAAGTAGAAACGACCATCATTGGGATTTCTAGTATTTCTAGAACACAAAGTCTGTATGCGTTGTAAAAGACAGTTCAAACTCCTGATACTTCGAATGCGACTGTATGTTTGGTTGAAAGTGGAACTGTGTGTTTAATTCTAATCATGATGCTTTTGTTTCTCGATACTTGAAAGTCGTGAATGCTAGAATCTAAGAACCATAATGTAGTGACCTATTAGTGCAGTAAACAAAAGAGGAACGCGAACAAATTGTGTGTGTGCAACACCCATAAGGATAACAGTCTTGCATAGATACTACTATTCAGAAATCCAAGAGTTACTATTAGAAGTTGTTATGAGAATACAAATCAGGAATGGAAATGGTGGACTCGCTAAGTGTTTGGCATCATGATTTCATGGACACAAAAATCTACTTAGGACCAAAAAGATATGGATGCTAAGATTAGGAAACAGATGATGAATCACAAGTATTGTCCACTCTAGACATTGTCTCTAGGATAACTAATGTCTTAACGATATCAATTTCTTTGGGATCCAATTTGTCCAATGTCCTTCGTCTCTTAACTCTCTTGCAGTCTTGTACACCTCTATTCATTTTGAAATCTGGATGCACAAAGAACATGACGGGCCTAATCTCAAGCTTTTGTGTATTTTGTTGAGAAATTCTGGGTACTGTCGTTTTGGAATGATCAGTTGCTCTAATTCTTTGGGTTTTGGAGATCTCGATTCAAGGGATTGTCACGATCAATGGGTTTACTTACGTCGAAGGCCTCAATACAAATCTTTTGGTGTGGTCATGCTGTATGCTGATTTGGAGGTTGCTTTTCGGAAATCTACGTGTTTCGTTAGAGATCTTCAGGAAATGATTTACTAACAAGTGTCGTGGATTGATTCTACACAATATCTCTTCAAGAAACAACTTCATCAAATCCAATTGTATCATGGTTGTAAACGCTAACACATCAAGCATGGTTTATTTCATCGACGACTTTTTCATTTAACTTCGAATTAATCGCCTTTATCTCAAAAGAAAGATGTTGTGACAGGCTTACCTAAGTTAACATATGTCAAGGATCAACTTTGTGTCTTGTGTTGAAATGAGTAGAAAGCAAAAAAAGAAGTCATTTAAGGTCAAAGTGTTCAAGTTCAAAGGAATGGCTGAATTTGCTTCACATGGATTGTCGGGTCCAATGCGGTTGCAAGCATAAATTGGGAAGAAGTATATTCTAGTGATTGTTGATGAGTATTCAAGATACACTTGGACTTTTCTTCTACGAGCTCCAAGGATGAAAACCAGAAGTTTAAGACTTTCTCACGATGATTATAACCCGAATATTTTCTTTAAAGTTAAGTTATTTCTTGTTGTTCAGGACAGAGGCACGATTAATTGAACAAGAACTACCATGCCTATTTCAAAGAAGAAGGCATTGAACATCAAACTTCCACTCCTCGAACACCTGAACAGAACAGCGTTGTCGAAAGACGGAACCGTACTCTTGTTGAGGCTGCTCGAACGATGCTCTCAGCTTCTAAGCTTCCATTATCATTTGGGCTGAAGCAGTTGCAACCGCATGCTATACTCAGAACGATCAATCAAATATCCACTCAAGGCAAGACGGCATTTCACCATCATCTATGTCAGGAAACTTCAATAAAACATCTTCACATCTTTGGATCACTTGTACATAACTAGAGATGCGGGAAAATTGGCTTAAGATGAAAGAAAAAGGGGATCCATGTGTCTATGGTGGGCATATTCACTCAGTGAAGGGATATCGTGTAGTTACAACAAGATAAACACGCTTAATAGTTGAGTTTAGTCCATTCACTCAAGTTTGATGTGAAATCAAAGAAATGATTCGTTGTATGATCACAATCAGTCAGACCTCGCACCACAACGACAAGAGATGTCTGTTAAAATGTTCTTTAGAGACCTCGGTTCCTCAAGGACAAAAGGCGTCAGATTATGACAAACTCTGACCCGTTCCCCCAGACAAAATGTTGTTCCTTCAGCAGAAAGACAGATTCGAACAACAAGGGTCTTTGAATTTCTTTCTAGTCTTTATTGAAGATATTTACAATCATACTCGATAAGCTGAGGAATAAACTCAATGATCAAGCTACCGATGCATCGTTTCAGAAGATGAATTTGTTTTTTTCATCCTTTTGACGGGGTTCAAGAAATTGGTGAGTTTCTCACGGACATTGATAATACGAAGTTGATTCTTTCAACCACAAAGTCATGATTTCCGATGGACCAGAGATCATCCATTAGAACAAGTTCGTGGAAATCCAACCATGCCAGTTCAAACAAGACGACAGCTTGCCACAGATCCTGAAATGTTTGTCTGTTCGGCTCACGGGTGATTATTTGTAGAACGAAGAAGAACATTTTATTAAGGATGGCAATGGCTGATTCTGCATGGATCAAAGCACATGCAGGTTGAACTTCAAGTTCGACAGACCAAAGTCTTAGGGAAACTAGTGACAAACCATTGGCAAGATGATTATAAAGCTAAAGTGGTTATGGAAGAACAAGAAGGATGAAGATCAGACTGTAATTCGCAACAAAGCACGACTTGTTGCTAAAGGTTATGCTCAGGAAGAGGGTTATTGATTTGAAGAAACATTTGCTCCAGTTGCTAGCTTGGAAGCAGTTCGGATTTTCGTTGCCCACGAGTCACATAAGTCTTTCCTATCTATAAGAAGGCATGAAAAGGCATTTCTTTAATCGGGTCACTGACAGGAAGAGGTTTATGTTGCTCAGCCAAATGGGTTCGTTGATCAGATCATCCATGAAAAAGGTCTCTTTAAGGAAGCTTTGTATGGATTAAAGCAAGATCACAGAGTGTACTATGACTATCAATTCTTGATGTCCCAATTGACTTTATTAAAGGTACAATTGACCAACTCTATTAAGATAAAATACGGGGAGGATATTCTATTGTGAAATTTACGTTGCATGACCAGATGTTTTGGGTCCACACACCTAAACATTCAAAAAGATTTGAAAAGATAATGACTAGTAGATTTGAACTGTCCTTAATGGGGTGAGATGAAATTCTTTTTAGGGACTTTAAGACTCCACCAGTCCCCAAAAGGTATTTTTATTAATCAGGGCCAAGTACCTTTAGGAAATTCTGAAAAAAGCATAATATGGAATTGTCACTTATTGGTACAACCATTGTGCTACTAATCCCAAACTAGATGTAGATTTGTGGTGGAGAACCCGTTAGGACCTATTGATTATCATCGTAGAAAGGGTCACTCATGTTACTTGGACATCTAGTAGACCAGACTTGTGCAAGAGTAGTTATTGTGCACGTTATCAAGCATTTGGACGACCCATCAAAGCCACTAAGGAGGTTAAAAAGAATTTTAAATATAAAGGGTTACCATAACATGGGACTCTGGTATCCAAAGGATTCTGGCTTTGATATTAGTAGCATTTTCAGACGCTGATCATTGCCGTATGCCTTGATACTCGGAAAAAGCACCTCTGGAGGGATACAGTTTCCTAGGTTGACAAACTTTGTAAGGTGGTTGTCAAGATATAAAATGCACTGCCAATGTTCTTCAGCAGATGCAGAGTAAGTGGCGATATCATCTGCAAGTTGTGCTCAAGTACTGTGGGATGAGGACATTAATCATAGATTATGGCTTAACTACAACAAAATACCATTGTATTGCGACTCTCAGTCAAGCCATAGCATATCATGCAACCCCGTTACAATCAACTCACGGACAAAAGACATCTCTACTCCCGGTATCTTTCATAAAGGAACGGTTTGAAAATGGTATAATTGAATTATATTTGGTCAGAAACTGAATAACAATTAGATGACATGTTTACGAAAGCATTCTGAGGCTCGGTTTAAGTATCTGTCAGAAGGATGGTATGAGTGTTTGACGCCAGTGAATGGAGGTTTGACAAATGAGACTGTTGATCTAATGATCAAAACATCACCATGTACATATTTTTGAGAAAAGCAATACAAAAATATAAAACATGTCAAAAGAAAATAACAAAATCAGAAAATCAGAAAATTGCCAAATGTTTCTTCTCGACATGTCTCTTGGAATCGATAACATTTACGTGCCTTTGGAAATGTTCAATTGATTAAACATTGACACGGTGTGGGTAATTGATAGTCTCGAGCGAGAGTTGAAATAGTTTCAAAACATGTCATTTCTAATTTTCTAAATGGCTTATGTGTAAATGTCAGTACATAACCCGGACTTCAAATAAAGGAGTTTATAACTTATTACTCACAAAGATCGCAAAATTAACGTTTCTCGGTTTGAGCGTTCTTGTACAAGACTTCAATTGTTTTATAGTCAAGAAAAGGATTTAGTGTACGTTTCTGTGCGGCCTTCCCTCAACGTTGAAGGAAAGAAGTCATTAACATTTGGTTTTTCAAAAGTTGAACAGATTTGTCAAGAATTCGCATACTGACAATTCATAATTTTCAAAATTGTGTGTTCAACTCTCCATCCTCACATTGTTTTCAAAAGACATCAACTTTTTCAAATTGGACTATCTTTTGAGGGGGAGTTTTTCGTAACACAAAATTTAATGTTCTTGGATATTACTCAAACATCGGACCATTTTATAGTATTCAAAACATTATCAAAATGTTCAAACCTATCTTGCTGCCCATATTTTTTCTCCCATCGAAAATTTTAGAATATTTTATAAAGGTTATTTCAAAAACTAAGTGTTTATTATTTAAAATAAGGGGAAGAAAATGTATTTAAAATATGATCTATACGAACTTGTGCTACACAGTAAGAAACGGTTTATGGTTCGAATTTATACCCAACAACCTCTTAAGTTCACGACGATTCTGAAGTCATAAGGTGGTTAGATTAGGAATCAACTATTGATCTAAACAGAACCAGGTGGAGGATCTACCCAAGGATAATCCAAACTTAGACACTAGCACAGTCCTTTAGGTATGACTAGTGGAGATGATGTTTTTGGAAATAATGCCGACTAAGATTGAGTCAAACGGAACAATCACAATCAAGGTGTTAGTAATGACGTCAGGTATGCCCATTGAAGGTTGTTGAAGAATGAAAAAGAAATGTATGGATAAAGGGTCTAAAGAAATAAGCCCTCCACACAACTTTAGGCAGAAACCAGGTCAATACATATGCTATCAGAATCACATGTTGATTGTTGACATTTAAAATGACATCATGGACCCAGTGATGCAATGCACCAACTTCAGCATTCAGGTTTCTTCAACAGAACTTGTCTATATTGTCACGGAGATACACACGTTATCTAATTGACATAACATTCCGAGGATCGTTGATAGTTGAATAGGTGGCAATATGCTCCAGCCTTCCCGGCAGTACTAAAACCTAAATGCACTAATCGAAGTCTAGAGCCAAGAAGATATCAAAATCTAGTTAGGAAACATTCCCTATCAAACACTTGGTTTTGTAACATCATCAGGTTCACCAGTGTTATCAAGAGTCCTACGCAATATCCTTGTGTATTTGCCGAACATCCTGAGAGAGATAAATGTATTCAAATGAAGATCGGAATCCAGCTATGGAGCCTAGCATCAAACAAAACTTTGGTGGGTGATGGAGATTCTATATCAATCAACACTTGTGACAAACTGATATCGATTTGGTTCTAAGTAAATGAATTGACGGTTGATGAATTATTGATATTAAAACATGACACTCTCGATGTGTTACAAAAAACTTTAACGTTGTGACACGTCGATTGATTTGTCAAATTCAATTTCTCGTTTAATCACTAAACGTAAACCTGACCAGGTCAAACGGTGTTAACGGCAACCTCTAAACCCATTCAAATGCTCAACTACGAAGACATATATCTAGAAAGATAAGATTAAATGACAAAGACTTCGCAAACTCTGATTTAAGTTTTAAGATAATGCAAAAATGTATGAGCATGTTGGTCTAATAGACAACAAGTCGCAAAGAAGGCCTAGATATATTAAGAAATGACTCAAAGGCTCAAACAGTCAAGATCGAAATCGCATGAAGGAACATAGTTCCAACAATGAACAAAGAAAAGACCAAGACCCATGAGCTTAAACGACAAAAAAAAATGAAATCCTCACTGACTCATGAAGGAGTGTCATCAATGAATCATTCGGGGGAGATTGTTAGCTTATTTTATTGAGTCAATAAAGGAAGTCGTTTGGTGTTTCAAGACCTCACTTCGGGGGAGATTGTTAGCCTCAAATTTATTGAGTTCGAACAAGGACGCTCGGTCACTAACGATGGCAAGTTTCGGTCCTTTAATTAGTTACCGTGTAAAAGACTATAGTATCGGGAATTGGGCTCGAAAGATATCTATAATGTTATGTTTCGGGTTTAAACCCAAGCAAAACACGGGCCGGGTCCTAGTTAAATATCCCACGCGTCGTAGGGATATATATATATAGATATTTTCCTATGAAAATATCTAAGAAATCACAAATATCTAATTTCTAAATATACATCTTTTTTCTCTTATCTCTCTCTCTTCTCCCTCTCTCTAAACAATCATCTCTCTTTCTCCTTTCTAGTTTCTTGATTGAATCGTGTTATGAAGTGAAGTTAATCGGGTTCCTACAATTGATATCAGTCGCCTCGGGTGGATGTTGTGGTTTTTTTTTGTTGTGAAAGTATTGGATTCGAAAGTTGGGTTGTTTCATCATTCGGCATAATTGTTATGTTGTTTCTTTTGTTATGATTCGGCTTATTCAAAGAGAAAGGAAACGACGTTTTATTGGTTAGTATTGTGGTCCAAAAAGTTTATTTGGGTCGCATCAGTTGGGGCAAAAACGTCAAGGGATTTACGCTCTTGGTTTTTGTGAAGAACAACCGAACGAGTGGAAACACGTTAGAACCGAACGAGTGAAAAACGTTGGCACCGAACGAGAAGAAAAACGTTAGAACCGAACGAGAGGAAAAACGTAACAACCGAACGAGGTTCATCTTTCGAGGACCGAACGAGTTCATTTTTCATAGAGCCGAACTAGTTGGACCGAACGAGCGAAAATTATTTTGGACCGAACGAGCAAAAATTATTTTGGACCGAACGAGCAAAAATTATTTTGGATCGAACGAGAAAAAAAATTATTTTGGACCGAACGAGCAAATTTTTTTTTGGACTGAACGAGCAAAATTTTTTTTTTGGACCGAACGACCGAAAAATCTCAAGGACCGAACGAGGGAAAATTTTCAAGGACCGAACGAGAAAATTTTTCAAGGACCGAACAAGTTTTTTTGTTGTCTCAGCCGAACGAGTTCATTTTCGATAGAGCCGAACGAGGACAAAAATCTCGAGGACC
>BQNB010094003.1:0-26223 GCA_026074375.1 Tanacetum coccineum | reverse complement strand
ATGTGTCGCCCTCCCGGTCTCATTTAATGATGCACCACCGGTTGCGAAAATATTCCGGAGAACATATGACCCCATTGACGTATTATAACACTAACACATAAAACTGTATAAGCACATAATCACATATTCGTCATTTTATGATGACATTACATTTTGGCCTAGCTTTACTTAGGCACTTTATCACACTTGCTCATTATCACACTTAGCAACAATCATGCTCGCTTACTATAAAGCCTTAGCAAAATAACAATGCTCGCTTACTATGAAGCCTTAGCAAAATAACCGTGCTCGCTTACTATGAAGCCTTAGCAAAATAACCGTGCTCGCTTACTATGAAGCCTTACCAAAAACTATGTTCGTCATGCGGGTTCATACCTAACCGATCAAATGGCTTATTATACTAGGCTTGCCAGATGGCCAAGCTTCTTGGTAATGATCTCGACTTAATCACGGTCGACTCCTAACCAATCATAGTCATGCTTGTGGTTTATCTCGCCACGAATGACTATAGACTTTCGGGATACCAATCCATGTTAACAGAAGACCTTTTGGGTGTGTGTACCCATCTAATTGAACTTTCATTTATTTCTGGGCAAATATACCCATTCACTCACATCCTAAGCCACATCATGGGCTTCACAAAAGCGACATAAGCGCTTATTAACATTCAAAGCACATAGCACGTAAAGCATATTTCTCACATAATTCTGCGGTGATATTCCTGCAAGAATACATATACAAGATCAAAACAATTGATAGCAATCAAGAAAAACAATTGAGCATCATGGACTTATTGCTCGTTGACAAAAAAAATCAAAATTCCAACTTTTTCACACGGCGACTAACACAATCGGCTCGGTCCTGACACATCGCATTACATCATAGATGAATCGAGTCATTAAGTCGAGAAAATCACTCACATTTCTAATTTAATACCTCTCATCTTAAGGTGTTGGATGTCATCATTTTTCTAGAGTCTCTAATCAATTTGCCCCTCTTTACGCACTCGAGTCGTCACGTCACGGAGTAAGGATCACTACACCTAACCGTAGGTCAGGGATAGTTTAGTGCCTTATTCTAATCCTTGACAATTAAGGTACATTCGCACACTATATCACCACCACTTTCCATAACGGGGAAGAATTTTTCTTCACGGTCTTTGGTTGACACAACACTAGCAATGCACATTTGATGTAGGAGAAGTCTTCTCCATTCCTCACTTACAACCTACTTCACTTTGAAAACCTTATGACCTCAAGAAGATCCCTTCTCAGTGTCGGTATCCGGTTTCTTGGTACTTCACCATCCAAATTATCTCATTAATTATCTCATGATTTTCGGGTATGTCTATGCATCCACGTATAATGGCACTCTATACCTTTACTAATCCTCGAGAAATTGTCGTTACACGACATGCGACATCCAATCCGGCCACACTTCTAGTCCGGCTACAACATGCATCCGTCCACAACCAATCTCCACTTTCGACTACCGGTCTATATCACGAGGACCTAGACCTTATTACTTTTTCCAGACACACTCATTCTAGACAAACACCGTCAGCATTTTCTCTCCGGAATGACTCGGTCATAACGACTAACATAAGACTCTCTCTATGTAGTCAATTCAAAATAAGATTACTTGCATAGGAATCCATCGTAGGGGTAAAAACACATTTCTCTTTTGAGAAATCCAACTCGAACAATTTTCCAAAACTCGACATTTTAAAAGGTGACGATTATTATGACATAGCGTGGTTCTTCCTAAATTATGCATAGTTGATCAAGTTATGCATAATTGAGGACCAAACGACGTCATGTCCATCCTCGTCGAAACGTTCCTTTTTCATACGCTACACGCGCAAGTCATTTTCTCGGTATATAAAAAAATAAAAATAAAAGTAAAAATATGATTGTTTCAAAAGAAAGAAAAGAAGATAGCATCATTCCATCCTCCATTCCCATTATTTATTTATTTATTTATATATGTTTTTTTAGAAGGAAAATTTGGTTGACACCACAGGGTCAGTTTAAGAAATTCAAAAACATATTTTCCATTGTTTACACAAACAGTTTATACAACAAAATCAGTACAATTCGCGCAACGACATTCGTTTAACACACGAATTCAATATTGTGATCCATAGTTTTAAAATCATCAATTTACAAGATATCTTTTTATATAGTTCGATCAACGGTCACAGCAAGTATCAACTATACCCACTCATAGACTATGCAAACAAGTAACATACACATGCGAAAGATTCGCCAATTGAAGTCACCCAACACTCGGGGTCAAATCAATATCTCAATGAGTCAAATGTCTTAAGTAACTACGACCTCTAAGCACCGCTTAAGTGAACAACATATACATTAACTCTCCTAGAGTTCTAAATCCAAACAATGGCTAAAGAATACACAATCACTACACCGGTGATGAGATAAAACTTTGAGGGAATAATGACCTCAAACCAATAAGCCTTTAGCTTCTTGAAACCTTCCTAATTACTAATCCGTGGATGATAAAGGTATGAGGTTTTCGCATATGGAAAACATTTCGAATCTATTTTCCATAAACGCAGGCCCACTGCCTAGAAAGTTTCAGAACCAAGGTGAAATTACCATTTTGCCCCTATCTATCAAGGCTGCCATTTTCTAGAATTCTATCGCTCTACTAAAACAAGTGCATCTCCTAATCCGTGCCTCCGAAAAGGCTGAAACGGCCGCTCAAATACAAGTTTCTTCAATATCTAAAACTTACAGTTTTACATATTTAGGTGTGGCTATATAAATTTTTGGACTTATTACACATTCAAATTCTGGTCTAAATTTTTGACTAGTTTTTGCCATTTTGGCGATAACTCATTCGTCGGGTGTCGATATGACTCCATTGGAATTCTTACATGTACCTAAGGTGTTTCTCTACCTCCTAGTACAATTCCCTAGGTCTTCATAGACCAAAAATATGTTGGAACATACCCAACAAGCTTCTGATCAAAATTAGTCCCCAAGAACTTATGTTTGATTTTGTAACTTACGGAAACAAGCATAATTTGAAATATATTAATGCTATTGATGTGAGGTCAGAGGAAGGTGATAGATCTATGAGTCCTCTACATGTACCATAATTCCCTTTTAAAAAGTTAATAAAAAATATGGGGTTATACTCCCTTTCCCAACAGCATACCAGATTTGACTAGTTTTAGTAAAACGACGATATCTCACTCATCCGGAGGAGATGCGACCCTATCTAAAGAACTACATACACTTAAGATATATGCCCACATCCATATTGGATTTCCCAGGTGACTTATAACCAAAAGTAATTCGTAATCAATCCTACAACCTACTGGTTACAACTGCCATAAAAATCTATTTCAAAGTCCAACCAAACACCATTTAAATTCCTCCAAACTCCAATACAAAGCCATACCTAATGACTTAGCACTCATTCGAACACATCAACTCATGGGTTTCCAGGCCTTGTAATAGTCTTCATACTACCTTACTTGTGCGTTGCCTTAATGGAATATTACATAGACGGCGGGTTCGTGTAATCAGTTCATGACTTAGGAAATATTTACAAAGATCATCACAAGTGTGACAAAGCGGTGGAAGGAGAAGCAAACTAAAGAGTAATGCATGATTAAGTAAATACGTTTGTTTACCATACGAGTTTTCACCAAAGTAATTTAGATTTAATTTTAGTTTAATTAGTTTAAAACCAAAACCACCTCTTAAAACCTGAGATTTTACCTGCTTTCAAAAAATATAAAAATACAAAAATAATCTTCTTTTGACCCCTTAGATCTTAGTTAGGTTTAGTTCGAGCCTTCACACACTATTACCCTATAGAACGATAACAGCCCCCGAGTCTTGCCTATACTACACTATAACGATTAGGTACACGGCCTAGAGAGTTGTAAAACCTGGTGTATATACAACGAACCACATCAAAATCGCTGAAGGTGTAGTTGATACATGGTTAATTCAAAGATATAGAAAGCATCTCAAAGAATATATGGAGATAAAAAGACGATTGGAGGTAAATGAACTTAACATCGACGTTGTAACACCCCCAAAATACGATACGCAGCGGAATACAACATTTGGGGTGCTACTTCATAATACATGCACACGAGTCCCAGTAAACGTTCAAATGATACGTTTATAAAACAAAATTTATTTTATTTATATGAGGAAAATCAGAGTTACATAGGTCCCAAATAACTTTAGAAATTTCTTTTCTAATAAGTCACAACACGACTTTCTTACAAATCCCATTTTTATAAAATGTATAAATTTTCACCGAGACACAATCCCTGATATCCGCGTTCCGTTCCATCCAAGCCATCAACAGCTCCTAAACCTGAGATACATGCTTAAAAACGTCAACAAAACGTTGAGTGAATTCATAGAGTTTACAAATAACAGTCAGAACGCAATATTTGGTTCCACAAAACAATTATAACATTGCTTGCAAGGCAAGTTATATCATGATTTCCACTAACATGAGCCCGTGTACCGAACCTTAACACATTTATCATTTAGGATAAAATACTGACCGGGAAGTATGCCACTACCCCTAGTCTCAATACAAAATGTCCGTTACAGGGTGTTCACCATCGGATTCAGACCCCGGACAGGGTTGTCAAACCCAATAGATCTATTTAATGCATTCAGCGTTTACCTCCTCGGTAATTAACGGTCACACAGTAAAAGGCATATACTCATAGCAATGAAATCATATCACGTATCAAAACACATCGCGTTTAATTTTCAAAACAACATGTATCCCCCTCGCGGGTTATAAAACATTTAAAACAGTTTAAATGCGAGGCTATGAACTCACCTTGATCGAAGCCGTAGATCAAAATAACCGAAACAATCTCAAGACGTCGTAACGACGAACTCAACCGCGACCTATAATTTATGTCGCTCGATTACTATACAATAAGGTACGATCGAATAGTGCGTACATCGCAACTATTAAAACTATATAGATATACATACACATGTGATGAGAAATCCACTTGCGCGTCTTAGATCCTAAACCCCACATAATTGAGTTACGTTCATTCTTTTACTTACATGTTACAATACTTTATTGAAAACTTTCTATTTTCGGAAAGTTACTATTTTCGGAAAGTTACCATTTTTAGTAAGTCACATCATCTAATTATATATATAATAATATTTATTTATTTTTTATTTCGTCGTACATTCTCCGTTTGACTTTTACGTTGACTTTATATATATATATATATATATATATATATATATATATATATATATATATACACACTATACCTTTATTTTCTATACCGCAACTAGTCTGGTCTCTTCGTTAAAAATCTTTAAATCCAAAATACTACCGTCATAATACTAATAGTGATTACTATCTTTATAAAAACTCACAAGTTCCATATTAACCCATTTTACATAATAAAGTCAATGTTTGACTTTATTTGACTTTTATAAATATATATAATTTTTACTTAGATCTGACCCGTCCAAAACGATCTGCTATATCACATTTTCACGACTCGCACTCTAAAGAGATTTTATGCAAAACGACGTTCCGGACAACTTTTTAGTTTTAGCCGAGACCTGAATCTCGACAGAAAGATACCAAAATGCCCTTATCATGCGATTTTAGTTTTGACCCGTTATCATGCGATTTTAAAACTAACAAACCTCACGGCAAAGTAAAACGACATTTCGAACAACTTTTGTGTTTCGCCGGAAGGCTAAAACGAACTCGAAAGTGCTCAAAACGCTCGTTTTATTTCCTGCACAACCCTTAAATAAAGAAAATAGCTGATTGCATTTTTGTAAACATTCCAAACTTCGATCGGCTCTAGAATCTTCGTTTTTAGGAGTTACGGAACGATCCACCTACCGAAACGTTCATAAAAATAAGATTTTACAAAATCTCAAACCTCGAAATATGTGCCCAGTTTTCTGCTCGAATTTGCATGTTACAAAACGCGTCAAAACTCATTTTCGACCCAAAAACCATTTCACAACTTATCTAAAATAGCCTATACACGATATCTAATTCGCTCAATCAACCCAATCAAAATCTAAACTAGACGACGCAAGTTTCGCTCGGATTTCACCACATGCATATATCGAAAACAATAAATCACAAAAACAAATAAAATACAAGTATTTAGAGATACTCACAATGCTATATAAGCTAAGTCGGACTCGATTGAAATCGTCTTGCTCCCCCTTTGACCTTAGCCGTGACCTCGGACACAACCCGAAACCGAAACCGAAACTTTTTCATTTAAACCGAGCTTGTTACAATTTTTTATTTATCATAAAAACCATTACTTCCAACCCATTTCGACCAAACTAGGCCCGAACTCGAACCATAAAAATACCCATTGCATGTCGTATATTTTTAGTGGGATGTGTAGGTCTTGATGAGAGGATTAAGAAAACGTATTTAGATCGTATTGCATGTCGAAAAATCATCGGATTTTGGGTGGTTTATGTGATGACCGGTCGTGGTGTTTAAAAAGGGAGGGAGGAAGAACAATTTTTGGTAAAAGAAATAATAGTGTGTGTGTGTGTCCTTATATAGGATTTAAGTTTGATCACTTGCCACATTTAGTCCCTCTTTCCTTATTATTCTTTCAAAATAAGTACCGAGGTTATTTGTTTCGTTATTTTAGCCGACCAAAGACTCGGGTCACACCACATTCGTAAATATTTTTATTCCGTCCCACTAAATTTATTTTAAAACATTTAATAAAATGTTAAATCACTTAAAACACGACCTTTAAACACGGTTTTACAAAAACACAGGGGAAAGCCATAAAAGTCAAAAATAAATTAATCACGCTCTCGGAGCGACAATATAAATTTTTCTAACTTTCTCAGACGCTAAAAACGAATAGAAACTCAATCACGGCTTGTAATTTCCCAATAAATGGAAATTTTCACCAAACCTTATATAGCATATACGAATAAAAATCAATTACGTAGTAAAATAATTATCATAGCTCAGGATAAACGTTGTCTCGCAAATCGAATAAAATTTCTCACTTCCGTTTGAAATAAAATACGAAAATAATTATCCATGACAAATAAAATATCTGGTATGTGCTTAATTACACATACCATTTACCTAGGAAAACGAACTTAAATGACAAAAAACATACCAAAAATACATTGTATTTGTGTGTTTTGCATTTATATTGTGCAAGAAACGAATATCAACAAAAAGGGACAAAAACGAAGACAAAAAAACGACAAAACCGAGCACGAGAACGGAAAGAGCGTGAAGCAAAAGTCAAAGTCAAAAAGTCAACCAAAGTCAACCCCGACAAAGTCAAAGTCAAAGCCGATGCCGAAAAACGAAGAAATACTTAATGGGCCCACCCGTACCCATCTAATGGGCCGGGTCAGCCCATTAATGTATCATTTGAAGACAAACACAATTAAAAAGGGCCAAATACCCTTTTACTTTATAGGCCCAAACTGCCAAAACCCAAGCCCAAAGAACCCTTTAACTGTCATTAGCCCAAAACCCTTTTACCATTTAACCCTGTTAGTCCAAAGGACTGTGGATGCAATAGCATCGTACAACTTCAGGGGCTATTCTTGCCAACCCCCCAAAATCTTTTACACCACAAGGACTGTAATTGCAACATGACATATCAAAATAAGGGGCCAAATTTGCCATAATCTCAAACCTTCACCCCTGTTACACCAAAACAGAGATAAAAACAGAAAAACGAAAATTGGCGCCAAATTGTCATTTTCGTGTCTTCTCCCCTGAACCCCTGCAACCACAAGACAAAACCATCACCCTCCCATCCAACCCCACATCACATGGGCTAAATGCCATGTTGGCAATCCCTTGATCTCCCATTCGTTCAAGGATTTTGACCAAATCAAGGGTTAAGATTTCAAGGATTGGGCTCCAAGGTGAAATCAAGGGCTTAGATCAATGGAAAAGAAGCACAACTCGGGTTTGAAGCTCAGTCCTCCCACAAATGAAGCACACATGAAAGAAGACAAAAGAAAAAGACCAAGTCCAAGACTCTTAGCTTCTTTTATAAATAGGACTCTTTGTAAGCCTTCAAAAGGCATCTAGTTAATGTTTTTTTTAGCTTAAGTAGTGTAACAGTTAGCTTATTTTCCAAAGCATTGTAACTTTTTTATGAATTAATGAAAATTTAAGTTTTTAGCTTTAAGGTCTGTTTTTAAGAATTCATGTTTTCTAATTATTAAAAGTCTTTCATAAGCCATTATAAGCTCTTATTTGAGCTTTTATACCATTTGTTTTCATAAAGCTTTAAAAATTATTAAGTATTAAGGAAAATCAAAAAAAAGATCCACCCTCAATTACCTCAGCTTAATTGGATGATAAGCCAGTTTGGGAAGGGCTTATGGACTCTTACTAGCTTGTTTTAAACAAGCTAGAGCTTGTAGACAAAGCTCATTTGAGCTTATTTGCCCTGTTTTGAGCAAGGGCCTTTGTAAGTTTCCATTTTTCAAATTTTAGTTTATTTACTGTTTAGCTTATTAGACTGTTTATCTCTGCTTATTTATGCTTTGATATGATTTTTGTTGCTTATTATGCTTGTCTTGTAGCTTAGAGATCATAAGCAAGTTTTTCTTAAAAATCTGTCTATTTTAGCTTTTAAAGTAGCATAATCTGTTCTAGCTTATTTGAATGCTTATTAGTTGTTTAAATCTGCTTAATATTACTTATTATACTTGTTAGATATCTGGTCTTTGCAAAGTTTTGGGCTTAAATAGCTTTTATCAAGTTAAAAATACCAAAACAGAATTTAAAGGGGTGTTTGGTTTAACTGTTTTTAAAGGTCAAAATGGGTCAAAATGAGTTGTGTCTTTTGGGTCTTCTTAGTTTTACTTAAATTCATCATAAAATCCAGTTGTTAGAAGTTTTTAAGTGTGAAATCTCAAAATCATAGGTTATATAGGTTGTTGTTTGAATATGTGAACATATACCTATTTTATCAGCTAATTTGCTTAAGAACCTTGAAACTTGTGTATTTGTGATGTTTTTATGTTTGTTCAAGTGTTAAAACAACTTAGAAACAAAGTCAAATAGGTCTGCAATAGTTGTTTTGGTTTTGGGTACAATCTGTCAAAAAAATTGCTAAGTATTTGAAATTTGAAAAACTGCTTTTTCAATTGCTTATTGTGGCTTATTCTTAATTTCAAAATGACTTTTGAAAGTTGATATGTGTTCTTTGAGGTCTAATGTTAATCTGTTTTGAGGTCTTAGGGTCATAAGGTTCTATTTGTTAGCTTATTTTTAAGCTCAAAAGTAGTGAATTTGAAAGATAACAACTCAGCATACACTGAGTGAAAACAGCCAATTTCATAAGAAATTTTCATGGCCTATTTGTGTTTCAAAATGCTTTTTCTTTGCTGATTTAGATGGCCCTTAGGACAAGCTTTAAGGGCATATAAGCCTTTAATCCATAAGGATCCATTAAGGGGCTTAAAGTTAAGCCCAAAAGTACCCTTAGGACAAGTTTAGTTTTCTTATTTTTAAGCATTCTGTCACTTTGAGTGCTTATTTTTGGTTTTTAGAAAAAGTGCTTTTACAAAAGTTGCTTAATTTTAGCTTATCTAAAAAGTTGTTTAAAAAATGGCAAATAAAAAATATATTGGGAAGGAGGGAAGCCCCAAGTGAGCAAGGCTCGAACCTGGGACCTCAACCTCCCTTAACCAATATATTTAACACTGCCTCCTACTATCACCATGCCCTTGAGACTTTTTCATACTTTCTTTGCACAATTAATTAGTTAACCACGTTTTTAGCCATTTTGCTTAATAAACTGTTTTAGCTTATTTAACAGCTTATTTGATAAGCTGTTTTCTCCACCTTATTTTTATTAAATTCTTCATTGTTCAATGCACTTTTCATGATTTTTCTAGATTTTTTATAATTCGTTTAGTATTTTTTATATTTAATTTTTATTAGAATCGTTTTTAATTCATAAAAAAAATCAAAAAAATATAATTCTTTTTTAGAAAATTTTCTTTTATCATTTAGGACTTAGGAAAATTATATTTGCATTCGTAGGGTTAAAATTTTAGAATTTCATTTTTTAAAGAACGGGATTTGAATCCCGTTCTCGTTTTCTTCGTTCTTTAACTTTAAAAGCTCTCGTTTTAGGACTTTCTTTAATTTTTCTTATAATTTAGTCATTTAGGATTAGGAAAACTTAAGAAATCATTTTAGGGTTTAAATTTGTGATAATTTAGGTTTTTAAATCGCGTTTTTAGGATTCCCGTTATTGTTGTTAGTTCAATTGTTTTCATCCCGTAGAATTAGATAAACCAATCAAAATCTTTGTTATTCAAACATCAAATATCAAACCGACTTTCGACTTTCCATTGCATTCCTCGTTGGGATAAACGACCCGGGAATATCATATACTACTCGGATTTCATTGGTTTTCTTTCTTTGAACCTTTTCAAGGGTTACTTGATTTGGTTGGGTTAATATAAGTAGTAGTATTTTATTATATTATTATTTGTATTATACCTAAATTGATTGAGATCAATATCAAACATCGATGTTCAATCATACGAACTCGTAAGATAATAATTATGACGTCGAATCCGCGATCGTCATACACGTTGTAAAACTCGGGTTGTTACATTCCACCCACCTTAAAGGGAGCGTCATCCCGGTGCTCGTCCTTTCTTACTCGTCTTAACTTCTCTTGCGATGAGACGGTTTCCTCATCATCGAACGGACTCACATGTTCGTACTCAAATATCACGCGATATAATACTTGCCTTGACTATTCCAGATAAAAAGTCAACAAAACAAATGGTAATTTATACCAACAAGATCAAAAATATAATTACAACCGCTCTTATCATAAGAGGCAAAATACGCCACGGAATTATCCGATAAAATTTATCGCGCCGTTCCTAAACGGAAGGATTTTAAGACGAAAAATCAACCCAATCTGGTGGTGAATTTACACACAAAACCAAGGCGTCTCACTACCAAACCAAAACATACGTCAACAATCAAAACCAAAATACACGTTGTTAATACAAATAATGTCTAAAAACGTTATTTATATTTTTTGACCTCTCGATGTTTTGATAATAACAAAATGTGAAAACGTTTATGATAAAATTAAACGTTTATAAATTACTAATCGTAAAATTCTATTTCTAAGATTAATCACTTAAGGTATGGATAAACAAATCATTAAACATGATTAGTAATCAAGAAAATAATTTTTCTTTCCTAAACCTTACATTTTTACAAAAGTGTTTTTACAAAAATATAAACACAAAATAATTATTTATAAAAGAAATGTTTTATTAAATTAATTAATTCGAAATCTGATTTCCCCCCCAAAATGGAAGGTTCTAATACAGATAACATCTTCCCCACAAAAAGACAAAAAAGGGAGCATAGTATACGGCGGCCCCCTTATAGGCCTGGCGGCCCCCTTATATATAAGGGACCACCGGGATCACCGTCAGCAACAGCTATTTTTTTGTCCCCTATAAATACTAGGCCACCCCATCTGAAAAACAGAACCTCTTGCCATGAATTTTTTCAGATCCACTTTTCTCTCTTATTTCTTTCTATCTAAAACATATAACTTGATCACTAACATACCTTGATCTTGTTTCAAGTGATTAATTCTTTCTTCCTCCCCTCTTCTTCTAATCAAGTGCAAGAGAAGAACATCAGTTATTCTTTCTACATACGATTTGTTATCAACGTGATCTTCTCTTCCTCCTCAAGATGCATATCTTTCATTACAATTTACTTTGTGTTGTTGTTGTAATTGGATTGTGTGTAGATAATAGTGTAAATTGTGTATTGGTTGTGGATTTGGAAGGTGTGTCATCATAGGGTATATATATATCTTGTGAGTGCTTTATAAAGACTCGTGATAGTCTTAGATTGGTTCTAGCTAGATTAGGACTCGGACATATTTGATTAGTGTCGGAAAAAGAAAGTAAGCGACGTGTAAACGGTTTTCTCCGCCTAAAGGGAGCTTGTTGACATAGTGAAATCTCGAGTGGAGTACTCGGGGAGTGGAGTAGGAACGAAGAGGTGCTTCGTTTACCGACCACACTATATAATTCTAGGTGTCTTGGTTTTGATCGTTCTTTCTCTATCTCTTTATTATTATTGTTTACTTTGTTCATTACTTTAGATAATTTAGTTGTGATTCATATTGTTGATTGATTGACATATAACTCGAATCAAAGAATTTTCTAAGCAAAGTTTTAAAATGACCAATTAACCGGTAAACTATCAACCCAACCTTTTTGTTTTCCTACAATTGGTTTTAGGAGAAGGTCACTCAAGCTTTTTAAAAAATATATTGTATTTTTCAAGCTTGGTTTTGGATCGATCTATGGATTCCGAACAAATATCTAGTAAGAGGCAATCTTTGCCAAAGTCCACCACTTTTGAAAGCGATAATTTTATTTATTGGAAAATAGATTCGAGACTTTGTTAAATCAAAAGATCTAGATCTTTGGGATGTTATTACAAATGTGATTTCATAACAATTATTCAAATACGGAACCAAAACTTGATGAGGTTGTCCCTTTGATAAATAAACTGATGATCTTTAAAAGAAGGCTTCGCTGAAAATAATGATGCAAAATGGCTTATTATCATGCTTTGCCTAGAAAAGAATAATGAAAGAAATTTTCAAGTTGCGATACGGGAAAAGGATTTTTGGGAAAACTTTGCTAATCAACATCAAGGTATATCCAAGTCAAGATAATAAGATTCTCGACCTTTTGGTTCAACATTGAAACACTTCGTCTTTTCCGATGACGTATCTATTAGATAGTGCATTTGCTAGATTTTATATCTATTATTACTATTCTTAAAGCTCTTTGATTAGAGGATACAAATAGTTTAAAACTACGTAAGGAAGTTTCTTAGGGCTATTATCCTAACAATGGAGAGCAAAATTTTCTTGGCGATTTAAAGAGTCGAAAGACTTAACATCACTATCTCTTGATGAGCTCATTGGAAACCTCAAAGTCCATGAGATGATCATCAAGAAAGATTCCGAAATAGTCAAAGCAAAAGTTAAAAGGAAATCTCTTGCTTTAAAGGCTAAGAAAGAATCTAGTGATGAAGAGTGTTCGACTTCTGGTAGTGAAGACGAAGAGTACGCCATGGCGGTAAGAGACTTCAAGAAGTTCTTTAAGAGAAGAGGTAGATTCGTAAGACAACCTCGGAACGACAAAAAGACCTTTCAAAGAAGCCGAGACGACAAACGGGAATAGTTGAATGGAAGTGCTTATTGCGGGAGATCCAAAATAATTTATTGGAGAATGTCCAAAGCCACCGAGAGACAAGAACCAAAGAGCATTTGTTGGAGGTTCTTGGAGTTTTTTTTTTTTAGAGCGTATAGTGGTGAAGAAAATTGATGAATGGATCTAAGACGGACCATGTTTGTAGCTAAAGAAACCAAATGACAGGTTGTTCCGATTCCTCCTACTTTAGTGATGGAAAATCTCTATCAATTGATGATTTAGATTAGGACAACGGAATATGAATAAATTTATGCTAAATGAGCTTAAAATTATTTATAAGAACAAAAAATAGAAAGTGTCTAGAAAATGAAACTTAGAGAATTAAAGACTAAATGTTCAAACGCGAGAAAATCAAGGAAGTTGATCTCGATTGTGCCAATAGATTATCATGTACTTAAAAATTTGAGAAGAAAAGCTCAAGGAATGAATCCACTAGGAACTTAAACATATTTGAAAAGAGTTACACATTGGCCTAATGAAATGTTAATTAATCAAACAAACTCCGGGTGATAAATTAGGTTTAGGGTTTAATTAATGAAGCATCATCTAGTGGAAATAAGGAATTAAATTGTGAAGGCTCAGAAAATGTCATGTTGATGGAGGTCCATATTTAGGCGCGCCCCTTAATGATTAGGCCGGCCACTCAAAAATAAAATATGGGACTGCAACCTAGTATGTCAAATATCTGAGAAAAATGTGTCTTTTCAAAAATCTCATTTAGGGTCCTTAGGACCAAAACACATTAATTGTAAACAATGTCATAGTTCCGTTGCTCTGATGACAATTTAAGTTAAACAATTATATAACACCATTGTTCAAAACCGGAGTTGGATTTTTGAAACAAAATTCTAGATCTATACCTCTACTATTAGATGAGTCAATATTAATTATTCTCGTACTAAATCCACTGCAAAACTAAAAGACCATGTTGGTCGAACATAACCAACCTCTAGATTTCCCGTAACTTGGAACAATCTTTCTACGTCAAAAGTACATGCCTTGGTGAATGTGTCTTCCATTTTCAACATCCCAACCATTGCATCAAATGGCAAGGGATGTTTGGCTCTAACAACTTAGGACCATGAGTTATTGGGGACCAAATGTTTGAGTTTATTGTTTTATATCAATTAGATATGGCCTCTGAGTCAACTTGGAGCACGATGAAGGATATGGTTAGTGGAGTTGTCTAAACCATATGACGGGCAAACGAAAGCTCTTCCTACAAGGCATACAATGGAGGTAACGTCATATTTGGTAGTAATCTTTTCCTCGGTAAAACATAATTGGCTTAGGTAGATCTTCAAATGGACTCTCTTTAAAATAGATATGTAGAACATGTTAATAACTTCGATTTAACTATGCTAAGTATAGGACAATATGTGATAATAAGTGTTATGAGTAACTTTCTTTAAGCATGATAGTGCGTATCACTAAGATCGGTAAATTCATATGTAAGAGGTATTAAGAAGAAAGACTTATATGTGATGAAATTAGGAAATAAGCCTCAAGGATTTAAATTTGTCTACAACGATTGATGAAAATTCCTACCTTTGTTGGCATAGGAGTTGTTTGGCCTCTAAGGATTGTAGTTAGAAATTACCTATGCTTAAGTTTGATCAACACTTATGTGATGCTTGCAAGATAGGAAAAACAAGCTCCGCTAGTCACAAAGCTAAGAATGAAGTGCATAGACTAGATGCTTAGATCTTATCAATATGGATCTTTTCGGACCATCCGCCGTTCGTACGAGTTACGGAGGTGGTAAACGTTTTACACCTTAGTCATAGTAGATGACTATTCTAGGTATACTTGGACTAGATTTCTTAAGGATAAAACCAGCTTTTTAGATCAATTCGAAATATTTAGTAAGAAAATTCAAAACCAATTAGGATGGACAATAGTGTCAATAAGAACCGACCACGGTAGAGAATTTGATAACGAAGTACAATTTAGAGAGTTTTGTAATGCCAATAGTATTACTCATAACTTCTCGGCTCCACGCACTCCTCAATCAAATGGCGTAGGTCGAAAGGAAGTTTGGACTATAGAATAGTAGGACTATGTTGAATGAGCAATCGTTACCCTAAATTTTTTGGTGTAACGCCGATAGATACTTCAACATACATTCTAAACCGAATTCTCTTTAGAGCCATTTTAGGAGAAACAACACTTATGAAAACTTTTTAAGGGGTTGAAACTACGCTTCGATTATTTTAGAGTATTTGGAAGCATGTGCTTCCATTTTGAACAAAAGACTACCTTATCCCAAGTTTGACCCAAAAAGTCTTACGAAGGTGTCTTTTTAGTTATTCTCTAATGTAAAAGGCCCTACATCATCCTAAACAAACAACTATGACAAGTCGGCAAGATATCACTTAACGTGACATTCGATGAAACTCTCCACACTCTAGACATCACCCCTTGGCGGATGATGGATGATGACTTAGATGAAGAAGAAGCAATTAAGGTCATCGAAAAGAAAAACCTAGAAAAAGACATTGAGGATGAAACTTTAGAGATTTGATGAAAATAGTCAACATTCAAGGAAATCTAGGAACCACTCATTAGAAATGTCATAGGAACTTAACCAAAGAAACTCTAGGTATAATAAAAAAAAAAAACAAAAAAAAAAAAAAAATTTTAAAAAAAATAAAAAAAAAAAAAAAAATAAAAAAAAAAAAAACAAAAAAAATTAAAAAAAAAAAAATAAAAAAAAAAAAAAAAAAAAAAAACAAAAAAAAAAAAAAAAACAAAACAAAACAACAAAAAAAACACAAAAATAAATTATAAAAAACAACAAAAAAAAAAAAAAAAAATAAAAAAAAAAAAAAAAAAAAAAAAAAAAAAAAAAAAAAAAAAAAAAAAAAAAAAAAAAATAAAAAAAAAAAAAAAAAAAAAAAAAAAAAAAAAAAAAAGCACAAAACCAAAGCAACTTCTTCTGTTTTATATCAACTATAGAACCTAAGATTGTAAATGAGGCATTAGGAGATAAAAGTTGGATAGTCGCCATGCAAGAAGAATTAAATCAGTCATTTGCTAACGAGTTTGGGAGTTGTTAGTTCCACACCTAAGAATATGACAATTAAGGGAACTAGTTGAGGTCATTTAGAAATAAGTTAGACGAGAACGGTATTGTTTCTCAAAATAAGGCTAGGTTAGTTGCTCAAGGCTACAACTAACAAGAGGGCATCGATTATGATGAAACTTATGCTTCGGTTGCTAGAATTGAGTCAATTAGAATATTATTAGCTTATGCTTGTGCCTTAGATTTTAAACTATTCCAAATGGATGTAAAAAGTGCATTCCTGAACGGTTTTATCAGAGAGTGGTATATGTGGGCACCAAACCCCGGAGATTCATTTGATTTCAAGAAACCGGATCATGTTTATAAATTAAATAAAGCTCTATATGGTCTTAAACAAGCACCCAAAGCTTGGTATGATAGATTAAAAGCCTTCCTTATTAAAAATGAATATAAAATGGGAATGGTAGATAACACTCTTTTTACTAAAAAGAAAAGTTCAAATCTCATCATTGTTTAAATATATGTAGATGACATTATATTCGGTTTTACTTGTCAAGACATGTGTGATGAATTTGCCAAAATCATGCATGATGAGTTCGAGATGAGCATGATGGGTGAACTTAACTTGTTCCTTAGTTACAATTAACAAATGAAGAAAGGTATATTCTTTAATCAATCTAAGTATATTAAAGAAATGCTTAAGAAATTTGGTCTAGAAGATTCTAAACCAATGAAAAATCCCATGTCCTCTGATACTAAACTCATGAAAGATGAAGAATGTGAGTCGGTAGATAGTACCAAGTATCGAGGCATGATAGGTAGTTTATTATACCTAACGGCAAGTAGGCCCGATATTATGTTTAGTGTCTGCCTTTGTGCCCGCTTTCAAGAGGCTCCCAAAACCTCTCACCTTGAAGCGGTTAAACGTATCTTCCGATACATTAAAGGCACTACGCACTTAGGATTATGGTATCCTAAGGGGACCGACATAGAAACCATAGTATATGCTGACTCTGATCATGCGGGAGATTATGTGGACCGAAAGAGCACTAGCAGTATTTGTACGTTCGTGGGATGTTGTTTGACATCTTGGTTCTCGAAGAAACAAACCGCTCTTGCTATATCCACTACCGAAGCCGAATACGTAAGCGCCGGAAAGGCATGTCAACAAGCACTATGGATGAAACAAGCTCTCATCGACTACGACGTATGACTCGATGACGTTCCCATCATGTGCGACAACAAAGGCGCGATTGACCTTAGCAAAAACCCGGTGCAACATTCTCGTACTAAACACATCGAAATACGTCACCACTTTCTTCGTGATAATGTCCAGAAAGGACATATCTCAATCGAAAAAGTGCCGTCTATCGACAACATCGCCGACATTCTCACTAAACCCCTTAAACGTGAATCGTTTAACTATCTACGTCTTGGTTTAGGAATGATGGAACACATTCCATAAATCGTATTAGTTCGCTTCTCATTCTTCTGTCTCAATTCTAGTCCGTGTTCCATTCTGTGTCGTGACAACTTAAATACTTCATCTGAAGTACTTTAAGCATGTTTAATTCGCGAAATGCAAATTAAAACGTCACTCCTCTTTGCAAAATTTTCGTCAAAATTAAGTTCAAAATCATTGCATAAGGGCGGCCCCCATCCAGGCAGCCCCCCCAATATATTTGGGACCGCCACCAGCAAGACACAAAACATGACACTTAACCAAAAATTTTCAAAATTGAAAAACAAACACCCCCTTATCTGCTGGTGCGACGAACACAACCCAAAACACACCAAGACTCAAATCCAACCATAAAAACCTTAATTAAAGACCAAATCAACACCAATAATCATTTCTAACATCTCAAAGATCATCAATTGTAAGTCATTTCACTTATTTTCTTTCGATTTGAGTCTAGGGTTCATGATGAACACCAAAAATCAAAATTGGGGATTTTCCATTTTTCTTACAATTTTGTTCAAATAGAACTACTAGGATACAATGTACAACTAATATGCTTCCCGTAGACATATGATTTGCATACATTATTGAGATTAAGCAAAAAAATTGATTTTGAACCAAAACCCTAATTTTATTTTCAAATCACTCACGTTAGGAACATAATAAAATTGTTGTTATGGACCTTTGTTTATCCAATCTAATAAATGTTTTCAAACACATGCATAATGATCTCATGAACAAATTTCGAGATACATAATTCATATGTATTTTTCGACTTGTTTGGTTGAGCAAAATCAAACTAAGGAGCGTTTGGGTTAACTCTTAGGATTTTATTTTTAGGTTGAGTTAATCGTTACTCCACATTTGTTACATATAAGCACACATTAGACATTTGCCTAACAAATAATAAATCTCATATGAAATGTCTTCTAAAATATAGTTATTGATGATAGGTATACAAAAGAATGTCTCCAAGAAAAGACAAAATATGACCAAGAACTCACATAAAATCCTACTTACTGAACACACCAAACTATTCACAAAAAAAAAAATCACCATTCATAAAAAATACCCTTGTACGGACCCATTCATGACGGAAAATTAATTGATGAACATTTGATTCCAAAGGTATTTTAGAAATGAAGCTAAACAAAACCAGATTTCAAACCTTTCTTCATTTAAACAGAAATTTGTATCCAAAATTCATATATGAATTTTATCAAACATTTGAACTAACTCTTGTAAATTATTTTTAGATTATATTGTTTGTATAAAATGGAAAATGAGTGGTGCTTCATTTCGGGACTTTGGAACACTACTCAATATTTCCGGTTTGAGGGACCAATGTTTTTTACAACATGAATGGTCCTTAAATTCATCAATAACACAACAAAATCCAACAAAGATCCTCTCTATTACACAATTTAACAATCACCAAACCTCAGTCATATACAATGTAATATGAAATGTTTAAAGGATTTCAAGTTGATCTTGAGGATCCTTGTAACCTTTTTCACTCGATGACTTTGCACTTATATTAAAGCGGCACATCTTCTCATTCGTCGTGAACATCATGATCGTACCATTTGATATCACGATAAAAAATCTATTGTCAGCTTTGTGAAGAATATATGCTTTTCTAAATCCACTTCTCCACAACCTTCAACTCTCTACATTTCATTTTTATCAAATATTATGAATTATACATCGGATCAAATGGGTCTTGCCTTACGGATTTCTTGTTGTCAAAAATTTATCGACAATCTAACCTAATTTTCTCCTAACAATCATTAAAGCTTCATTCCTATCCAACTCTAACAAATGAATCGATTTAAAATTCATCCCAACTAACAAGAATTCTGAAGACGATCGGTGTGCGCATCATGATCATCACACGTAACATAGATGTAGTAACGTACCACGTATGCTTGATAGGATTATCATGCAAGTAGACTTAAACTAGGTACTATTATGATATCTTCTAATCATGTATAACTTCCTCTAATTACGTTTAATGATTGCTATGTAATATTTAGTAGACATCTTAGTCAGTTATATGCTTCATCTTAGCCACATTACATGACTTATTTACTCCTTTAGATATATTATGTGATACTTGAAGTGATGGAAATGCCAAAAAGCATCCTCATTGACCACTCTGAAAAAGGATTAAACTTTTGAAAATTTTCAAAACTCCAGAAAATGGCCCCCTAAAAGGTCAGGCGGCCCCCTTACATATTCAGGACCGCCATAACAATAAGGGACCGCCATCAGGAGTAAAGCAAAACATTCCTGTCCCCTCCTTGTCTGCATCTTTGACCTTATTCTTCCTAGGTCTAGCTGTCCTTTCCCTTCTAAACTAAACACTCCTTAGAACTCTCTTACACCAAAACCATGCCTTTCCCAAACCTCTTCTATATAAACATCATCCTTATTCATCTCAATCACCACTTCTCTTATAAACATCTCTTCAAAGTCTCAATGTCATCTTCTAACAGATCTCCTCGTGACTACTCACGAAAACACAAAAGAGACATTATTGAACCTTGGAGACAAAGTCATAATCTTCCACCTTCACCACCTTCTCCTCCACCAAATAGGACCTCACCTCCTCTCTCTCCAAGCAACCTACTACCTATATCTCCACCAAACTCTTCAATCTTTGATACCACTCCCTTGCATCCTTCTCCTAACTCATCTAATCCTACATCTTCCTCCTTACCTCCACAAATTTCTACTCAAAATCATAGTAAAAACAAATTGCATGAACTCCTTACACCTTTCAAATCTTCTTGATATCAACATTCAACATGCAATTTGAAGTTTAACACCAATCGGTCACCTCCCTCCTCACCATTCACTCACCCTCCTTTTCTAGACCAAGTAAACTTTCATTCAGACTTTTGTCACTGTTGCTTGGGAACTCATGAAATCTTTAATGTTTTGAAAGATGACCTCAACCGAATCAAATCTCTCATAATATAAAAACGTGGCTATTGCCAAATTACTACAACGTTTGGTGTCCCGGTTCGCTCCCGGCGACGATTCTCAGATAATAACGAAACAACTTCCGGTTAAACGGTAAAGCTAAACGAAACTTTAAAAAATTCAAATTACTACACGGAAACGGCTAATTTATTAAACGAAAATTTTCGAGTTGTCACAAAACATACCTCTGTACCTCATATAACTTGGGTAAACCAAAATATACTGACTTTAGTAAACTCCTAATAGTGACTTTTGTAGAGCACAAATCACAACATATCCAAAATATTACGATTTACCAAATAAATTGTGTGATCACAACCGTAAATAAATGTATGATCATAACCCCAAAATAAAATTGTATGATTAAATAATTAAATTGTATGTATGTTTTTGGGTTGAATCATAGTGTATGATCACAAGTAAATAAATTGTATTAGAATGGAAAAAACAATATGAGCACAAGCGTAAATAAAATCATAATAACTTACCATCGAATTAAGCTTAGTCCCAAACATCATATTCGGTTTTGTTAATACAAATAATGTCTAAAAACGTTATTTATATTTTTTGACCTCTCGAGGTTTTGATAATAACAAAATGTGAAAATGTTTACGATAAAATTAAACGTTTATAAATTACTAATCGTAAAATTCCATTTCTAAGATTAATCACTTAAAGTATGGATAAACAAATCATTAAACATGATTAGTGATCAAAAAAATAATTTTTTTTTCCTAAACCTTATATTTTTACAAAAGTGTTTTTACAAAATTATAAACACAAAATAATTATTTATAAAAGAAATGTTTTATTAAATTAATTAATTTGAAATCAGATTTTTCCCCCCAAAATGGAAGGTTCTAAATCAGATAACACATTCTCCACAAAAAGACAAAAAGGGGAGCTTAGTCTACGGCAGCCCGCTTATAGGCCTGGAGGCCCCATTATATATAAGGGACCACCGGGACCGCCATCAGCAACGACTATTTTTTTGTCCCCTATAAATATTGGGCCACCCCATCTGGAAAAAAAAACCTCTTGCCACGAATTTTTTTCAGATCCATTTTTCTCTCTTCTTTCTTTTTAAAACACATATCTTGATCACTAACATACATTGATCTTGTTTCAAGTGATTAATTCTTTCTTTCTCCCTTCTTCTTCTAATCAAGTGCAAGAGAAGAACAATCATATTCTTCTACATACGATTTGTTGTCAAGTGATCTCCCTCTTCCTCCTCAAGATCACATATCTTTATTACATTTATTTTGTGTTGTTGTGTAAATTGGATTGTGTGTCAATCTAAGGGTATATATATCTTGTGAGTGTATAAAGACTTAGTGAAGTCTTAGATTGGTTCTAGCTAAGATTAGGACTCGACATCTAGCTTAGTGTCAGAAAAGAAAGTAACCGACGTGTAAACGGTTTTCTCCGCCTAAAGGGAGCTTGTTGACATAGTGAAATCTCGAGTGGAGTACTCGAAGAGTGGAGTAGGAACGAAGAGGTGCTTCGTTGCCGAACCACTATAAATCTCAGTGTCTTGGTTTGATCGTTTCTTTCTCTATCTCTTTACTATTATTTTTTACTTTGTTCATTACTTTAGATAATTTAATTATGATTCATATTGTTGATTGATTGGCATATAATTCGAATCAAAGAATTTTCTATGCAAAGTTTTAAAACGACCAATTAACAGGTAAACTATTCAACCTCCCCTTCTAGTTTCCTACAATTGGTATCAGGAGCAATGTCACTCAAGATTTTTAAAATATATTGTATTTTAAAGCTTGGATCGATCTATGGATTCCGAAAAATATCTAGAAGGGCAATCTATGCAAAGACCCCCACTCTTTGAAAGCGATAGTTTTATTTATTAGAAAAATAGATTCAAGACATATGTTAAATCCAAATATCTAGATCATTGACATGTTATTACAAATGGTGATTTTCAACCTATTATTTAAAATCCGGAAACCAAACTTGATGAGGTTGTCCCTTTTGAAAAATAAACTGATGATCTTAAAAGAAGGCTTGCGAAAAATAATGAAGCCAAAATGGTTATTTACAATGCTTTGCCTAGAAAAGAATATGAACGAATTTTTATGTGCAATACGGCAAAAGAAAATTGGAAAACTTTGCTAATCACCCATCAAGGTAATAACCAAGTCAAAGATAATAAGATCAGCCTTTTGGTTCAACAATATGAACAATTCGTCATTTCCGAAGACGAATCTATAGATACTGCATTTGCTAGATTTAATACTATTATTACTAGTCTTAAAGCTCTTGATGAAGGTTACTCTAGTAAGAACTACGTAAGAAAGTTTCTTAGGGCTCTACATCCTAAATGGAGAGCAAAAGTCATAGCGATTGAAGAGTCAAAAAACTTAACATCACTATCTCTTGATGAGCTCATTGGAAACCTCAAAGTCCATGAGATGATCATCAAGAAAGCTTCCAAAATAGTCAAAGCAAAAGTTGAAAGGAAATCTCTTGCTTTAAAGGCTAAGAAAGAAACTAGTGATGAAGAATGTTTGACTTTCGGTAGTAAAGACGAAGAGTACGCCATAGCGGTAAGAGACTTCAAGAAGTTCTTTAAGAGAAGAGGTAGATTCGTAAGACAACCTCGGAACGACAAAAAGACTTTTCAAAGAAGCCGAGACGACAAAAACGGCAAAAGTGAAAGGAAGTGCTTTAGATGCGGAGATCCAAATCATCTTATTGGAGAATGTCCAAAGCCACCGAGAGACAAGAACCAAAGAGCATTTGTTGGAGGCTCTTGGAGCGATAGTGGTGAAGAAAATGATGAAAGGATCCAAGACGAGACATGTCTTGTAGCTCAAGCACCAAATGAGGTATGTTCCGAATCCTCCTACTTTAGTGATGAAAACTCATCAATTGATGATTTAGATCTAGACAACGAATATGATAAATTATGCAAAATGAGCTTAAAAATAATTACTAAGAACAAAAAGCTAAAAGCTATTAGAAAGAGTCTAGAAAATGAACTTAGAGAATTAAAAGACAAAATGTTCACACTCGAGAAAAACAAGGAAGTTGATCTCGATTGTGCAAAGTGTCATGTACTTAAAATTGAGAATGAAAAGCTCAAGGATGAATCCACTAGATTAAACAAATTTAAAAAGAGTACACATTTCCTAAATGAAATTTTAATAATCAAAAACCCTCCGGTGATAAATTAGGTTTAGAGTTTAATTCATTTGAAGCATCATCTAGTGGAACTAAAGAAATAAAATTTGTGAAGGCTTAGAAAAAGGCATGTTCTGATGGAGGTCCCATAATTATGGGCGGTCCCCTTAATGATCAGGCGACCCCCAAAATAAATATGGAACCACCACTAGTAATGTCAGAATCTGAGAAAACTGTGTCTTTTCAAAAATCCATTTTGGGTCCTAGACCAAAACACATAATTGTAAACAAAGTCAAAGTTCCCATTGCTAGTGACAATGAAGTTAAACAATTCTATAAGCCATTGTCAAAACCCGAAGTTGGATTTTCTAAACCTAATTCTAGATCTAAAACTCCACCTTCTAGAAGAGTCAATAATAATTATTCTCGTCCTAAAACACAGCAACCTAAATGACACGTTGGTCGACAAAACCAACCCCATGTATTTCCCATAACTTGGAACAACTTTCCACGTCAAAGTTATATGCTATGGGAAATGTGTCTTCCATTCTCACATCCCAACCAATTGCATCAAATGCAAGGGATGTTTGGCACTAACAACTTTGGACCCATGAGATATTAGAAACCAAAGGTTTGAGTTATTGTCTTATATAAAAAGATATGCATTGGAGTCGACTTGGAGCCCGATGAAGGGATCAACGATAGCGGATGCTCTAAACATATGACGGGCAACCGAAAGCTCTTCTCCACTTACAAGGCATACAATGGAGGTAACATCATTTTTGGTAGTAATCTTCGCGGTAACATCATTGACAATGGTACGATTTCAAATGACTCTCTAAAAATAGATAATGTAGAACATGTTGATAACTTAGGATAACTTGCTAAGTATAGGACAAATATGTGATAATAAGTGTAGAGTAACTTTCTCTGAGCATGATAGTGAAATCACTAAGAACGGTAAAGTTATAGGTAGAGGTATTAGGAAGAAAGGCTTATATGTGATGAAATTAGGAAATAAGCCTAATGATCAAATTTGTCTAACAATGATTGATGAAAATTCCACCTTGTGGCATAGGAGATTAGGACACGTAAATATGCATCTCATTCAATTGTTGGCCTCTAAGGATTTAGTTAGAAACTTACCTAAGCTTAAGTTTGATCAACACTTTTGTGATGCTTGCAAGATAGGAAAACAAGCTCACGCGAATCACAAAGCTAATAATGTAGTCTCAACGACTAGATGCTTAAAACTTCTCCATATGGATCTCTTCGGTCCATCCGCCGTACGGAGTTACGGAGGAAACCGTTACACCCTAGTCATAGTAGATGACTATTCTATGTATACTTGGACTAGATTTCCTAAGGATAAAACCAAAGCTTTTGATCAATTCGAAATATTTAGTAAGAAAATCTAAAACCAATTAGGATGTACAATAGTGTCAATAAAAACCAACCACGGTAAAGAATTTGATAATGAAGTGAAATTTGAAGAGTTTTGTAATGCCAATGGTATTACTCATAACTTCTCGGCTCCACGCACTCCTCAATCAAATGGCGTGGTTGAAAGGAAAAATAGGACTCTTCAGGAAATGAGTAGAACCATGTTGAATGAGCAATCGTTACCACAAAAGTTCTTGTGTAACGCCGTAGATACTTCAACATACATTCTAAACCGAATTCTCATTAGTGCCATTTTAGGAAAAACACCTTATGAACTCTTAAGAGGTAGAAAACCTACGCTAGATTATTTTAGAGTATTTGGAAGCAAATGCTTCATTTTGAACGCAAAAGAATACCTTACCAAGTTTGACCCAAAGTCATATGAAGGTGTCTTTTTAGGTTATTCTCAAAATAGTAAAGCCTACATCATCCTTAACAAACACACTAGGAAAGTCAAAGAATCACTTAACACTTGGTGGATGATGACTTAGATGAGGAAGAAGCAATTAAGGTCACCGAAACGAAAAGCCTAGAAAATGACATTGTGGATGAAACTTTAGAGATTGATGAAATAGTCAACATCAAGGAATCTAGGAACCACCCATTAGAAAATGTCATAGGAAACCTTAACCAAAGAACTCTTAGGTCACAAGCCCAAAACCAAAGCAACTTCTTCTGTTTTATATAAACTATAATACTTAAGAATGTGAATGAGGCATTAGGAGATGAAAGTTAGATAGTCGCCATGCAAGAAGAATTAAATCAATTCATTGCTAACGACGTTTGGGAGTTAGTTCCACAACCTAAGAATATGACAATTATAGAAACTAAGTAAG